>KN839856.1:412488-441113 GCA_000827185.1 Hydnomerulius pinastri MD-312 | reverse complement strand
ATATACAATAGACTGTGCGTCATGCAACGATTGCAACCGACGCCCATATCTCAGACGCGTATGCCGACAGAACACTACGTGTCTGGGACACGGGCGGGAGGTTTGATGATCGTGCGTAGCAATTGGTCGGTACTGAGGGAGTCGCAGCAATTTGAAGAGATCCCGGAGACAGGAGCGATATGACCTTTTTTTGAAAGATCAAGGTTGATGATGAATGTCATTGCCGATCAAACGCGGAAACTGGGCCTGTTCGAGGAGAACTGCGTGATCACGGTCCTCAGCATGCAACGATGAAGAGAATTGGGAAACTGTCATACTCGTGTCGTCTCCCGAGGGGATGTGCTTCGTGTCTTGTAACGACCATCTTTACCAAAATGATGATAGGCACCTGTAAACTTTCTGAGTGTGCTCCAGCTTTACCAAAATGGGACGCGCTCGGGGATGTGGCGATGGGAAGATGATGCGTTATCGGGGTGATGCTGTGGTAGGTGGTGAGCGGTGGCGACGAACGGAGGACCCCCGATCCTGGATTCGGAAGTCGATGTTGGGGTTTGCTCATCGTCCCCTTCCCAAACGCCAACCATTCACACGTCCGTCCGTCCTTTGCGCTTTCGCTCTAGTCCACATCTACGCTCCTGCCCGCTCCCTCTTCCTCTCACAGCCACGACCACGACCCCCACAGCTCGGGACTCTCAGCTCTCCGCGCTAGTCATCACCGTTGACCCCTTGTCCGGGCAGACCAAATTGTACATGGAAGACGGGAGAGAGCTCGAGAAATGCGGGAGCGAAAAAAACTGTTTGGTTTCGCTTCCGGATTGGCGATCGGGTGATCGGATCGGGGTTCCGGTTTGCGAGGCTTTTGGTGCGCGGATAAGGGGCGGAGGCTTTTAATGCATGAAGAGGTCTTGATGCAAGACACTGGTGTTGGCAAAGGAGCTCGAGATTTGGGAGGAGGTTCGCGTGACGGTGGTGGTTGGTGATGGTGTTTTTAAAATGTTGGGGGGTACCCAAGGGTTTTTTTTTGGCTTTCGACGTCGTGTTTTCTTGTTTTCATTCTCTTATTCTTTTGCTTTTTACATTACATCTCTCACTGGGGGCTGACTGGACGATCTTGATGCGCTGACAGCTTTGTTCCCTTTGTTCCCCGATCATCCGTTGAGCCCTTCCCGTCCCTTTTCACCGCACCATATCCTGCCCGTCGCCCGCCCATGGTCCCCGTGCCGCTTCAAACCCCAGATGGTCCGCAAAGAAGGCCCCTCGCTCGTGCGCGGCGTAGGCTTGAACGTATTCATACGTGTGTTGATGAAGTCGAGTCAGCTCGCTTCGTGAGTGTCCCGTCCTTCCCACAATCCGTTCCCTCCGTGTGTCATGAGCGAGCGGTAGTGTACCACCCCCCTCCCCCAACAGTCCGCGAAACTGACGCGCCCGACCCCCGAATAGATTCTACTTCTCCAGACCAGAGCTTCCAAGACGCCGCACTTCCCCGACAACATCCCGTGTCACTTCAGGCTAGTTTCGCCGCCGTACATGATCTCCCTCCCGCGCTCCCTTACTCTTGTTTTTATCTGATGGCGCGGTGATAGGACACGGTAGCGACGACCGTGTGCGTGCCTGCTAATGTCCTCAAGAGCAGGATTATGCACGCGAGTGGGCCTGGGTCGAGCGTAGGTCGTTTCTCTTGTCGCTTCGATGGATGAGGCTGATTTTTGGTTCCTTGTTCGCTTGGTATGGCGTGATTTCGACACTGCCAATGCCCTCTCCTGGCGTCTCCCGAACACATCGCGACCTACCCACCCAAATTCACGCACACACACATACGCACATACACACCGAAACTCACGCACCCCAGTTAACAATAGGTATGGTCCGCGCCTCGCTGGCGTCCTCCGGCCCACCACCATCCTCATCTTTTTGACGCTTGAGCAGCTGAAGAGGGCGGTCAACTGGAAGAGGGGGACGTTGTGGGCGGATGGGATTGACGGTGGAAAGTGGACTCGGATGGACGGAGCGGTGGATACCATAGATGGGTGGTATATCTCGGTGGCGGGGCCGGAGGGAAAATAGTAATATCATGCGGTGGAAGATACCATCTTATTTCATTTTCGTTCACGCTCTTTCTTTACCCTTGAACGACTAACTGATACTGACCATTTTTTCCTCTCCATGAAGCTTTACTTCTATTGCTTGCTTTTTTCTTCCTCCTTATGAGTGTAGTGGATCGTTGACTTGCTTTGTTCTTGCTTGGATTTGCTGTCCCGTGGATATAAATCGGTTCTGTAACATTACCTATCTATTCGTGATGAGCGGGTGCAACAGGTCTAGGCTGTTGTGCTGCTCTTCGGTATAGTCGGGGCAGAGCGAGCGAGCGACCAGGTGGGGTCCCTACTGTGTTATGATGGCACGAAACGACGAAGCGCGGGTCCCTCAGCGCAGCATGTCAGTGCCGTAGTCTCGCCACGGGGGAATCATCCCCTCATGTTGGAGAGACCGAGATCGGTGCAAAGAAACAAAAAGTCCATTGATTACACAGTAAGAACAAACCAGCGACATGAGACCTACAGCGTCAGTTACCCGAGCGCTCATGGGCGAATACATGTAATATGAAGGTTGACAAGAAGACGAAATGATAGGGATGCGAACGTGGAATGGAGAAAAGGCGGTGGCAGGAGCGAGAAAAGCATAAAGGAGAGGAAAACATGTAAGAGGACAAGAACAAGAAAATAGGATGAAACAGGGACGAGGATAAAACAGTAGAGAAACAAAGTCTACAGAAGAGCGAAAGGATTCGAAGAACTGGGATGGCGACGACACCACGATGGGCGGCGGAAAGGCTCGATCCCGGTGTGGCGATGAACAACGGACTCGTGGGACCGGGGACGTGGACCGTGCATCGGAGCGATCGTCTAGCCTGCAATGCATCACTTCGTTTGGCTTGAAGATGCACTTTGGTCGGCGGCCCCGCCGGGACGGGTCCAGCGCAAGATAGTATTGCCAGTACACTGGCATTGTGTGCAGTTACCGTAAGTCACCCCCATCATTGGTCCGCTTGGCACGCCCTCTTTCAGATCCGTGTGCTGCTGTTGGTCGTGCCCACAGCTGCATTTTTTACTGAAGAAATTATTGGGTGTTTGGGTTCTCATCTGGTTAGACATCGGGGATGATGAAGATGGTTGTCCGTTTGTTACGAGCTTGGACGGTTATTGATGGATGCAATGATACTGGGGCACGTAGAGTAGCAGTCAGCAACGCAAATAAGATCTGGTCCAAAACCTACGCTCACCTCAGGAAAAGCCAAAGGAAGCGATGAGGAAGGGGGGAATTGTTCTGAGGACGTTTGCAGACCAACCGACCGCCTTTTATCTTGTCAGCGCTGTGGCATTGTTGAGGCAGTCTGAGGACATGAACTCGCGCCACCGTTACCGCGAGGGTTGTTTGTCCATTGATACGGCCTGAAGGGGACAATTTCTAAGGAATAGTTACTGTTCTTGGAGCGAGACGACGAGTGGCGCGTGCCCCTGTGCGCTGCTGGGATACAAGGTGACCCTCAAGTCCATGACCATAGACGAAGTGTGGGAGCGTTCGATCCCGGATGGGACTTATCCATTACGTGTGAGCGGCGCAGAGGAAACAAAGCTGGTTCCTAAAACGCGCGATGACTAGATGTGGCGAGGGTTGGTCGTAATTGAGCGAGATCAGATAAGAATTGTCACCATCAGATGGTCCGAAGGAGTGGGCAGACCAGATCCCGTGTCCCGAAAGTGGCAGGCCTCGGTGGCGGCTCAAAGCTCATGAACGTTTCGAGTCAACATGATGGGTTGTCATGCTGTCATGATATGGGCCACAGAGGTCTGTCCATGTCAACCAGTGTGATTTAGGTGATGACACCGACACCCGTGCTCCACAGCCGCACAACGACAAAACTGTGCGCCTATGGGACACATGATCAAGATGTGTTCCTTCCTGCAAAGGCCGCTTTGCTGCGACAAAAGTTATTAATCGTGTGTGGTGTGGCACCCTTTGTTGGGAATGGACAAATATACAATAGACTGTGTGCCATACGACGACTGCAACCGACGCCCATATCTCAGACGCGTATGCCGACAAGACGGTACGCATCTGGGACACGGGCGGAGGGTTTGATGATCGTGCATAGCAATCGGTCAGTGCCAGGGGAGTCGTAATTTGAAGAGATCCTGGAGACAGGAGCGACGTGACGTTTCTTGAAAGATGAAGCTTGATGATCAATGCCGTTTCTGATCAAACGCGGAAAGTGGGTCTGTACGAGGATGTTCGTGTGATCACGTCTTCAGCATGGCACGACGGAGAGAATTGGGAAAATGACGTACTTTCGTTGTCTGCAGAGGGAGATGTGCTTAGTGTTTTGCAACGATAGGCGCCTGTAAACTTCCCGAGTGTGCTCCAGCTTTACCAAAATGACGGGTAGTGAAAAATAGAGTCGGTCCGAAGTCCCGTTCACAGAGGGAAGGAAGCGTATATCGAGACATGAGATATGGCGAACTACAAGTAAAGGAGACTCAGTGAACGTTCTCCACCATAGTATGGGGGTGAGAGAATGATCTGTGCCGCACCTTGAGAGTGATCTTGCCAATCGGGTGATTAGCCTATCAACTCCCCATCGATTAGAAGAAGTAGTATGGGCTGCGGCGACGAGCGTCACATTTCATAGTTCACTGTTGGCACCACTGGTGCACAGCAGGAGATAGCGCAGTAACACGCATGATTGTCAAGACTCTGGATGCATCTAATAACTTGGCAATACAGTGAGTAGATGAGTCAATGCAGCATACTCGTACTTTCCCCTCCCTCATGACCCAAACCTGCACATCATGGACAACTACGGGAGGGTTTGAAACATGGAAGAAAGAGATTCGAGATATTTTCAGAGAAACGTACAAATGTTTGCTGCGTGTACTCGACCTCCCAAACGCTGAGTGTCGATAGAACAGTCGAAACTTGACATATGAGAAGGTACGGTACTGACACTTGCAATTGGTTAGTCTCCTCTAGGTAGACCGGTTTAGATAGTAGGAAGACAGTCGTTCCTACTCTATCGCAATTGGTGGTTGATCTGGTTTGCGGTGATCAATCGTGGATTTCCAGTTTACCTTTGTTGGCCAGCACCTTCTGAATCCAACAACACCAAACAATAAATAACACCCAAATTCGAAAAATAGGGGCCACAGTAGGAAATTGCAAGTAATTGATCGCCATCATTGACCTTTTCTCGTACAGATACAGGAAACTTTTCAGCTAACAAAAGACACAACCTAGATCGGCGCCACCCATCTCAACCTTCTTCCTTTTTCACCACCCACACCTAATAACTAGTAAACAATCGTACAAAAACGCTCAGGACGCGTAGGTAGACCCAATAGGTCCGAACTTGATGTTGGAGAAGGTGACGGACGAGTTGGGACTCTGCGATTCGACCTGCGATGGGACACCCGAGGTGGTGGCGCAAGTGCCGCGTGCAACACCGGGGGTGCTGGCGTCAGCGGTGGTGGGGTAGTCCGAGTCGAGCCACAACATCTCAGCAGCGTAGTCGTCCCAGACGCTCATGACGAGGACGACACCCTTGGCAAATGCCTCACCCATAGCGGTGAGACCGCCCTGCTTGTCGAAGCTGTTCGTGTTGTTGAACACGGTCTTTTGGGAGTCGCAGTAGTCGGAGGTGATAGAGTCGGCGGCGGTCATGCCGGGGATGTTGACTTTGGAGTTGGAGATGACCTTTCCGTTCTGGACGTACAGACGGCGGATCTCAGAGAGCGTGCCAGATGTGGTGTTATCGTTGGTGAGGAACTGAGTGACGACGGTGAATTTGGAGGAGGTGTCGACAGTCTTGCCAGGACCGTAGAATGTCTGGTCACCCATGCGGAACGAGTTGAAATCGCAACCGTCAGGATCGCAGACGCCACTGTATCTGTCAGGAGAACCGCAGTCATCGCCAGTGCAGCGAGTCTGGCCAGAGACGCTGCATGGGTGCGGGGTGTATGCGGCGGAGATAGAGTTGGCCTCCCACACGTCCATCTCATTGCAGCACGAGCCGTAGCTTCCGGTGCCAGAGTTGGCGGAGGTGGAGGTCCAGTTCGCGACGTTGCCCTGAGCAGTTAGGTAGAGGCATGAGCATGAGAACAATGCTCAACCAGTGAAATGCTGCATACCTCGCCGTTGATGAACTTGAGATCCCTCGGGCATTGCGAATCGCAATAGCCGGTACCGTATTTGGCACCAGCCTTGTTGCCAGAGTACTTGGACATGCCACCGTCGGCATCCATCTCCGAGAAGTAGAGTGCGCCGTTGAGACCGCAAGGAAGGTTGGAGAGGTCGACGTCAAAGGTGAACTCCTGGTTCAGGAGCTTGAACATCTCATATGTGGATTCATCTGCCATGAGGTAGACACGAGAGCCAACATTGCTGCCGGTGACGAACTTGAGCGTGAGGGCATTACCGCTCGTCGTGATACCGTATGTGCCGGAGTAATCAGCCCCATCGAGCGCGCAGTTCTGAGCGCAAGTGGCGCCATCAGGGCAAAGACTGGTGTCCCACTGGCTGCCGGTGTAGCAGTTGGTGTAGCCTGAGACAGTGTGCAGCCAGCGCCAGTTGGAGTCGAGGACGACGCTACCGCTGTTGCTCGTGCAACTGCCACCGGCGGCGCAGGTTGACCAGCTGAGTGCGGGATGGTTCTCGGCAGTCTGCGTGCCAACTTGTTGGGCACGCGCAATGGCGAGGAATGCGAGAGAGGTGAGAGCGATCGCGGGGAACATGATAAAGCGGCTGTTGGTTGTGGACCGATGAAGATTTTCGTTGATTGCAGGATCCCTTTTATACCCCAAAGGCTCGGCGCGATTCCTCACTTATGGTGGCAACGCAGGGCAGCCTCCCTCTGAGATATCCGCACGTCAATTCAGATCACGTTCCGGCATCTTGGGGTCGAAACTTCCGCACAAGCATCATCTTCGGATTCAACAACTGAAGTGCTCGACGCGACACACCTGCGCTGCAGTCACGAGAAAGCAACAAAACCCTTACATTTGCCCGTCGTTTAGTGAATTGTGGAGCCCAGAGGATATACTGTAGTGGGTGGTTGTGGAGCCCTCGCCACCGATGTTCATCCGCATACTGGTAACCAAGCTGGGGGGGTCCTGCCGTCTGGTAGTAGCTCGGCCCATCCCCGTCAGGGAAGCTGTGATCGTGATTCTGTGCGTCAGATGTTCAGTTGGTGTGTGACAACTGTGTACTCCGTTTCGTGCCCAGCGTTCTCGTAGTGGCGGTGGAACATTGTCACTGCACGAAGTCCCGAAGTCTAACCGGAAATTAACAGGGCTTCCGATGGGTGTCAGGTAACAGACTCCTAAGAGCTTGAAGCATTGTGTGAGCTCAAAAGCAGAACGGAAGTAAGTTGATGCTACTGAACTTGAAGCTCGTGCAGAAACCGCACCAAAGCGGCTGGCCCTGGTCATAGGATGCCCTTGCGTGCCCTCCGATCCCACATATTGCGGGGATCCCGACAGCGGGAGCAGAAGGATTACCAGCTTGTCAAGACTTTCACCTGTTCGCACGCGTTTCTGTCTCCAGCGGAATAGACGGACGCGGAGATTAGATACAGCGGTCCGGGGTGTGCGGCCGGCGGGAAGTAAGGCTGTAACTTAGGTGTTGTTCATTGGTAAGTACAGAAACCCCGGAGGAATTTGATCTGATGGTCCTTGGGGTGGAGCCCGGGAGTTGATAGAAGAACCATCATGATGCGTCTTCGTGGACCACAGGGCCAGGAAGTCCAGATGTTCTGAACTATTTTCCAAGTTTAAGCCGGAGCGATGTTCTCGAGAGCCACGTCACTTTTTGTGGTCACTGATCTCTGATACGGTGCGTGCGTTTCACCAGGGAACGTCTGCTGCTCTGAAGCACGGGAACTTGCGCGAGCCTTTCAATTGGCACTGGGTCACCGTCGCGCGGTGGCCCCTAGTCTACTAGTAGTGTAGACGCCAAGTCGCGTATTTGTTGATGTTACTTTCAGAGGCTGTTGCTCAATAACCACAAACAAGCTAATCTATGCTGGCCAGTAAGTAGCTCAGTAGATCTGTTAACTTCCAGACATCGCACTGTTAGATTGACAACCAATGTGATATATACAGGTCTCGCCATTCCCTCCCGTGCAAGCCAGAACTGATGAATAGGAAGATAACGACTATGTTGTATCAACTTCAAAGTACAAACCGATTATGTGGCCAACATACTTCGAACAAACGGATACAAGGACGAAATATGGATAGGACAGTCATAGAGCATGGAGTTCAGCTAGTGGAGTCGTGTAGTTACGCGAGGGCCTTTGTTTCCAGTTCGGGTGCTGGTTTCCGATATTGGCCACCCATATCGATACATCCACATCACTGGTACTGACCGACAAGTTGTCTGTAGCCGCCTATATAACTGCTTCCCCATTCCTGGACTGTGGTCAGCCCAAGATCAAGATCATGCATGGAGCCTGGCCACTCGTTGCGTACGTCTTCGTCGGGATTCTAAACCACATAACCTATGATCACTGATAGCATGCGGTGAAACCATCATCGAAAGACGAAATTATAGATCATGAACCCACCACAAACCAGACAGACCGCAGATTGATCGAGGTGTGAGCTACATATCTCTATTGTTTACTTCGCTGATCGTTTACAAGGCATCTTGGCTTTGATAACCGACTGGTTATGCCTTTTCCGAGCGACAAAACCCGCTTTCGGGATCGAGCACCCATGAAACAAGACTTTAACAAGTCACATAGCTATGTTTGACTTACTAGTACTAGATTACATTGACATCACGAACGATGGACTACTAACTGTAATTGACCAAATCTATTACAGGCTCAGAAAAACTCTTTGGAGCTCCAGTACCGCACCCATGAGCTCGCCTCCGCCTCCCCGATAGGCTGCATTTTAGCCATGATCTGACTGACGAGTTGTGCCTTAGTAGTGCTGAAATTCGTCATTCCACCTGCTTCTGTGATGGGTTGAGAGCGGGGGGAGGCCTGATCGCTGTGCGCCATCAAGCGGAAGAATTCC
Source organism: Hydnomerulius pinastri MD-312 (assembly GCA_000827185.1). Lineage (NCBI taxonomy): Eukaryota > Fungi > Basidiomycota > Agaricomycetes > Boletales > Leucogyrophana > Leucogyrophana pinastri. The sequence goes on along the minus strand of KN839856.1, from coordinate 432,036 downwards.
AGCAGCTTGATTGCAGGCTGACAGAACCATCAGTGTGTGCACTACCAAAACTTTGAGTGGGAAGGGGCTCACAATATTAGCAAGATCCTCTGACGAGGCGCCTGTGGCTCTCGCTTCCAACTGCGCAAACCACTGTTCAAAAGGAAGCAACGGTAACCCATCGCTTTTCGATTTCTTCTTCTCGATGACTGCGCTTCGAACGGCGACCATGACATCGGCCCATGGAGCACCACGGGGGTTCACTATATTGAGGGCGGGCGGTGGCGTATCCTTCGTGAATGCGATCTCAAGGATGGCACCGGCCACTTCCTCAGGTCGCAACCAAGATACAGTCTAGAAGGCATTGAGCATCGACGTAAATAAGGTAATCAATCTTTACTTACGCCATGGGAATCAGGGAGTGCATTGAGGGTAATACTAGACTTTATGATGCTGGGAACCCAGTCCGTAGTCGCCCAAGACCCGTTGGGGCCACCTGCAATCTGGCCAATGCGGAGGGAGGTCGCCTGGAGTCCACTCTTCACTATAATCTGATCACGGTGGTCCAATAAGCTCCTGTTCATGGGGATCCATAATGGTAATGCTTACCCGTTCAGAGACGTATTTACTCTCCCCGTACCCGCCGCCAACCGCGACCGAAGGATCGAGCTGAACCTCCTCCGGGAAGGGGCCTCTGGCACGATCCCAAGAGTTGGCTGAGCCGATCGAAGAAGTGAACAGGAAGCGGACTTTCGGACTGCGAGGAGATGCGAGCCCAAGGTCGACCAGGTTTCGAGTTGCCCGAATACTAGATTCGAACGAGGAAAGGGACAGATTGAAGTCGAGGCGCCATGCGTTGTGGATAATGACCGTGACAGAGTCGCGGATCTAGGTAGTTCAGCATCAGTGAGCATCAGATGCATCAATTGGACCAAAAGCCAGGCATACCGTTTCGTAGAGAGATGGTGGAAGACCACAGTTGGCCTGTGATGCTTCAGCTTCGACGTAAGTAAGCTTGCTTGACTCCAAAATATCGAGGGGCAGGCCCTTGTCTAGGAACGCCGACCTCTGTCGTTGTTGTATGGAAGTTGTCGATGACGGTCGATTGAGAGCGTACACTCTTTCGACCTTTGGGCTCTCCAAGAGCTGTACAAGAAGGAAAGAACCAAGGCCACCGGTAGATCCGGTGAGGAGAACGGTAGTAGGAGCTGCCTCGTCACCAATTTGCCCCTCGATGTTGACGCCATTATCGGACCCCTTCAAACCGACAGAATATTTCTCGATCATGGCGTTGATCGCTGTCGTACGCTGCCTCATGAAGTCTTCAGGTTGACCCGAAGCGTCTTGTGTGACGAGCGAGGAAATTCGGGCGGCAAGGAGCTTTATAGTAGGGCTTTCGAAAACGAGGTTCTGGGGGATACGAGAAGCTGCACTCCTGACATTTGCCTCTTCGGACTTGCGCAGAGCACCAAGCAGCTGGTTTCGGAGGTATGTGACACTCAAACTGAACCCACAAAATAATGAGCACATTGATTTTATCAGGAGACTTAGAGACTTGCCTGTCAAATCCCTGAGCAAATAAGTCGTCGTCGGGGTCAATTTCTCGCCCAGAACTGATTGCGCTCGCGTGCTCCGTCAACCATTCCTCCAGCTCCTCGCCACTCCAAGCTGACGGACCAGCCCGACCATTCGGTGACTGAGAGCTGGCTTCAACAGTGTTGTACCTTTCAAAGGATCGTCAGTGGTTGGACTTTCATCATGACTAGAAGTCGTTGCACGTACAATGTGTCGATTTCAGCCTCGTAGTCCTTGAGCGTTGCTTTCTTCTGTACGGTTCCCTTGCCAGCCCTCGCCATAGGCTTGTCGCTGCTCGTGATCAAAATCATCTCTTTGAAGATGCGACTGAAGGCCGGCGCCGACTTGTTGGCTTCCTCTACCAAAGGCCTATCCGCAGTTCAGATACACGCCGTGATTCCGGGTCAAATTAAGCACTCACCAAATCTGATTTCTCAACTCTGCGATCGCCTTGTCGTCAGTGGCGTCAATAGCGTATTCGGGCCTTGGCTCGATCAAGACTCCGACTTGATTTCGCTCTCGTCCGAACATGACGGCTCCCTGCACAAGTGGACTGGCGCCTATGACGCCTTCGATGGGGGCGGGCACAGTTTTTTCTCCGGATGCGAGGACGATCACGTCATCCTTCCTTCCAACACTGTCACCAAGAAAGATGGTGAGCAAAAAGGTTGATCAGAAAAGGGGAAATGAACAGACATGCGCCACATTTCCTTGGTGGGATGCTTAACCCAGACGTCAGAAGTTGCATAGCCCTTCACGTCAGGCAAGTTCTCGACTGCCATTTGATTTGTTTCGGTGGTCTAGTCAGGCGGTCAACCAATGCACTGGTAACTATAAAAGAAAAAGAACAAAGGCCTACCAAAATTTGAAGTTCGTAGGTACCATCACTTTGAGGGTCCCATCTCAGCTCCACGGTGTCCCCAAACCGCATCCATTGCCAATCGCCATCAGCAATATCCTCTTTGTTAGGCATCGGAGTAGGAATGCCAAACTCGGTGCCACCGTAACCAGATCCGACGTGTACGCCCGCAGCACACAACTTGTCTCCGATCTTCGTAGGCAGTGGTCCACCGCCAAAGAGCTAAGAGGCGCGAGTTGAACATGAGACGATGCGAGAAGACGGGGAGTATACACACGACTAGGTCAAGCTTCTTGAGCTCTTCGATCGCTTTTTCTGAGTTTCCATATTCTTCTAAGAACGCTGGAACGGAAACCAAGACTGAGCTATTGGTCTCTTGAAGGGCCTCAAGGATGTTATCGCCTGTAGGAATTACTGGTGCGACCCGGGGATCCGCAAAGGACCGTGGAGGATAGATGGCAGCGGTAATAACACCTGAAAATGGCACGTAGAGCTGCATCACAACTCCTAAAACGTGGAAAGGAGGAAGGGACATGGCCCCGAGGTGGTATGGCGATTTGTGACGAAGGTCAGTGACACCCGCTGATCGAGTCAATATTAGCGGCGAAGTAAAACATAGAGACAAACTCACGTTGCGTCAACCAATGGATCTGGCCCTTGTAGGTATGAGGGATTGGCTTCGGGAAACCAGTGCTACCCGAGGAGTGAATGTAGATAGCTGGTTTGTTTACGTCCGGGCGCGACGTAGGAGGAGGATAGGGAACAAAGGGGTGAGATTCGACCTCATGCCCAAGGTGGGGGAATGCGAACGCCAGCGTGGGGAGTTCGTCCACGGTGAGCTGAGCATGGGGAGTCTCTTGTAGTATGCCGTCAACGAGACGTTGGTGTGCATGGTGCAATGTCACAATGCGCGAGCAATTCGTTTTCTTCATCATGTCCGCTACAGCTGCAGGGGAGTTTCGAGGTGATACCAGAAACGGCTACAGTGGGGTATGAGTTCAGACGCGACCAAGATATGCGTCAGAGAACTTACAACCAAACCTGCGATACTCATTCCGACCACGACTGCGTGGTGCAGAAGTGTGTCAGTGTTCGCAATGAGCATCACAACTTGCCCTTCGGGACCTTGGCGTGCGGGGCGCAGAGCATGAGCTAGTCGGTGGGCAGCCCGACCGAACTCGAGGAACGTTATCTCTGTCGTGCTGCCAGGGACCTTGTCATTAGCGTAGACATATATAGGGAGTGATCCATTCTTCTGCATGTGGAAGTTAGCCAAGTCAGAGAACAGAAGGGAGCCATCTAGAAGAGGCATCTCGGGGGCGTTTGAGACAGTGGAAGACATGTTGTTGATAGAGGATATGCTGGAAATTACTTGTAATGTTTGTGATGCTCTGCCCATCGAGCCTTCGAGCCTTTATAGCTTAACCATCGAGCCGTACGGTTGGTGTAACCGGAGGGCTAGGGCACGTAGTTAGCCCGAACACTTACATTCACGAGGTAGGATCAACAATTTGTCAATGGGTAGATGACATCGAGCTTCCGATGATGCATGAGATCTTGAGAACGGCCGATTGACGCAATAGCACGTATCATTATCCGCACAAACCAGTCACAGATAGAGGATATTGATAGATAGCTCCCTTCCCGAACCTTGAGTGTAACGGGATGACCGTTACATTGTGTTCGTCAAAACGACTGAGTAACAACCGGTATCTGCAGGCTTGTATCAAACCACCACAAGTATCATAATTAGTCTGAAATTAAAGAAGCACCCTCTCGAGAGATCGATTACCCATGGCTCTCACCGTGAACATGGCACAGATCATGCATTGCGGCATTGTGCGCAAAAGGGAACTTGAGAGCGACTCGAGCGGAACTTCTTGACAAAGTGCTGGGAGTCGGACACTCCGGAACCGGGTACTTCATACATCCGGGGCCTCGGGCATGATTTGCTTCGCCCGAGGTCGTTTGACAACACACCACTTAGGTAGTAGTACTCTGTACGACCAGAAGGCTTTTTAGTTTTTACTCTCCTACAAGGCTCGGATTCCTGGGGGGGCTCAGTTGGACAGTGCAAAGGTTGCGATATGGGAGCAGATTGCTCTCTACCACTGACAAGTCGCGTGTTTGTTCATGTTAATTTCAGAGGCGCTTGCTCAATAACCACAAACACGCTAATGTGCTCGGCCTGTGTTCCAGACATTGCACTGTTAGATTGACAATCAATGTAATGCAAGTCTCGCCATTCCCTCCCGTAGAAGTTAGAATTGATAATTGGGAAATTTGAGAACATATTGATAACCACTACGTTACGTTAACTTCAAAGTACAGACCAATTGTATGGCCAACATACTTACAACAAGCGGATACAAGGACGAAATATGAATAGGACAGTCGCCGGACAGAGGCGAAAAGGATGATACGTATGGAAAAGAACACAGAAAGGAAAGTGGCGGGGAGTTGATTATCCGATCGTTGAACTTCGACCACATACAGGGATTCACTTGTTCCTCTAGGTATCCCCAGGGCCCAGGGATCCGCAGTTCAGAATTTCATGGTACGTATTCTGGCCATGGCCGAATGGTAAGATGTTTGCACTTGCGGCGCCACGCATGGCGTGCTTGGCAATATATCCACGGTTTGCCATCTTGAGGGCTTACTTGATGGAGACTAAGTAAAGTGAGCAGATGCGGTGTCAGTCTGCTATGCCTCAACGCTGCGCCACTGGAAGTGTGGCGGCTTACTCATCCTAGGAAACCTTGTGGTCACTTAGCACGAGAGATCGGTGGCGCGTAGGTGAGACGAGTGGATTCGACGAAATATGAGTGGATGTGGGGAGAGACCACGAACTAATCTAACGAGATCCGTCACGATGAATGTGGGATGAAATTACTGGTACGTGGTAACTTGGGAAACTATCCGCGCTGGGCACCAGTTTGATAAACCATGCGTCAGCATACCAAATTAGAGTATCTTACCTGCTTTGGTGGCTTACCAGCGAGGCACCGACGATGGTAGGCCGCCAGATAAGCCAATCACAGATCAGAAAGTCACTGTGGTGCAGCAAATGGAGGGTTTCCGGATATCACCACTGAGCCCTGTCTCCACACTTCAACCTCCTCAGTGTTGGGGTGGGATGCTGATCCCAGGCTTTCAAGTTTGCATATTACACTTCCTCACTCGTTTCGAACGAAATGCACAGCGATGGATGGCGATCGGATAAAACAGCTTGGAAATCTAGCGATTAAGAACAGTGCTGACTCACTTGCGACGACTATCAGTTGGTCATTCAAACAACACACGCATCAGGATGGAGCTCTAGGAGCTACTTTCCAAATCCCCAGCGTGATAAAACGGTGAGGACCTGGGAAATTGCCCCGGAGATGCGATTCGAGAGCACGGTGTGATTCGCCTAAATGTCGATGGAGCAAGAAATAACGACTCGCCGAGAGCCCGTTCGGATTCTTGGCATATGATCTGTTCCGATCGATCGCAGATCAGCGAAAAGTGCAGATGATAGTGAGGGATATAGGAGCCTCCCCTTTGATACGCTGGAGTCGCCGTAAAGGCAAAGAGTCTCTCAGTACAGATGATAATAGGTTCATCAACTGTAAGGGAAAGGTGGGACACCTTTGGGAAATCATGAGCATGAGACAGCCTGAGGTCTGGACACCAGATAGCAAGATGGCGTGTTCAAGATAGAGAGCATGACAAGCTAGCTTTCGTCTGGAACACGCCACCGGCATCACGAATAGACTGATAGCAATGACGAGAGGGATTCAGTTGATAGGGGAGGGGAGGGTGGAAGAATCGTAAAGTGATATGCCAACGGTTCGATGCGGGCAGAACCAGTATGTCGAAGTTCGATCCTGCTGTTCTGTAGTGGCATTTGAGCGGATATGAGCTTGGAAGAATAAGTTATCGCTCCATCGCGTTTTCTCTTCCCGATGGAAAGTAGACCATTACATATAGCAAACGACGGTGGCATCAGCGTGGTAGAGTTAAAGCGCTTCCACGATTCACGAAACCCAAGACCTCCTTGTGAGACCGTTTGACTGGCACCGGCAGCTCGGATGTCGAAGTACCCGGTTGCCGGTCGAAGCACTTGCAGCCACTGACAACACCGTCCGTCACCATTGTCGGTCTTGACCTCAAGGTCAACGGTTTGCTCTCTGGCAATATTTTTGGTCCTCGGAGTCGTTGTTGCCTGGGAGGACTGATATTCACCTTAGCCGGGTCGCTAGTACTTGCGGTGTGAGTATTAATTTTCGAACGAAGCGCCGAACTGATCCTCGCTACCTTGCATTCCTGCCGGTAGTTGACTTGTGCCAGGTTCGACTTTTGGTTATCATATTTGTTTTCCAGGTAAATCTGTAGTTGTTGCTCTCTGCCTCGGGGATAGCCGCTTTTGCGCCCGCCATCAGAGTTTGATCAGCTGAACTGCATCAATGGGTCAACAATATAGGATCATTTTCAAAATAGAGACGGCTAGGTCAAGGCGATAGAGTCGGGTGCACTGGCAAGTCATTTCCGATCGGCTTTATCCGAGTCCGTGATGCTTCGCGTTTGCACCCCCCACTATCGGTTGACCTACTAACCGCCTGAGGAGAGCAGCGGCCGGGATCGGTATTCTGACAAAGGGACGAGATGTATTGCCTATCCTATATGCGAACATACGTGGTGAGAATGTCTCTATCACCTATTTCTGACGATACATGCCGCGCTTGCTCCACTAAGGGGTTCGCTCGTTGAAGTATAAAAGATGATAACTATTAACGGGTCTTCGTCACAATCAACCCAATAACTCATCTTCGCGCAAACATGGTTTCCACTATTCTAGAGTTCCCTCCTCTGGACTGTTCACTTCTGTTTTCTGACATGATCAATTTTCACTTGGAAAGAAACCCCAGCTTCCCCATCTTCGTATACGGGAATGAGAAGCTCGCTGGCACTACCAATGAAATTTCCTTCCTTGAATTTGGTCGAGCAGCTCATCGAATCGCGCACGCTCTTCGTCCTGCGCGTCAAGGTCCCGACGGGGAGGTCGTGATGATTATCGCGAACACAGACACAATCTTGCACCATGCCGTTGTGGCTGGAATGTCTATCGCAGGCCTAGTTGTAAGTTGATACGGTAGCTTTCATTGTTGTCGATCTCATCGTTCACTTCAGCCGTTCCTGGTCTCACCCAGAAACTCAGCAGCCGCTGTGGTGAATATGATGAAGAAGACTAACTGTTCGCGGATTGTGACGTTGCATCACGCACACCAAGCTCTCATCGACGCTATCCAGCGAGAGAACGAGGGCGTTCAGCTGACTGTTGATGAGCTGCCCACGCTAGTATATGCGTTTCCCAAGCTCGGGCGCGAATCTGTCACTGATCCCTTTGACTCTTATCCCCCTCCCTCGGCGCGCCCGGACTTAGACTCCCCGGCTATCTATATCCACTCTTCGGGCAGCACTGGATTCCCGAAACCAATCCCGCACAGCCATAAGGTCCAGATCCACTGGATGTCACAACGTGAGCGTTCATGTATCCCCCAGTTTGACTGTCCATTAACTTTTGGTAGCGGGTGCTTATTTCTACCATAATATCGCTGCCCCACGCCGACTTGGCGCGATGGCGCTCCCACCGTTCCACGTCTATGGTATTATGACCCAGCTTTATATCCCCATCTCCTGCCTCGTTACCGCTGCTGTCTATCCTCCCCGGTCTGAGGCTGATCCTCATGCCCAACCCGTAATCCCAACAAGTGATAACATCATTGAGTGCATCCGTCAGACTCAATGTGGGTATCTGATGACCGTCCCGGCGTTCTTGGAGCAGATAGCTGCTTCCGAGGAGAACGTTGAGGTCCTGAAGAAGTTGGAGCGTGTTGTGAGTACATATTGACCCTTGTGGGATCTTTTCTATAACACACAATGTTTCCAGACTTTTGGGGGTGGCCCGCTCCCAATGAAGATTGGGAATGCCCTATGGGCTGCAGGCGTCTCTATTTCCGGCGGGTACGGTGGTACAGAGTTCGGCTGTCCCGTTGCGAACGCTGATCCTAAGGACATCGCGGACGGCGACTGGCTCTGGATGCGCTTCCCGGAACAGATCAAGGTAAGATGGGTACCCCAGGGAGACGAAACCTACGAGTGCCAAATATTGGTAGGTCGCTCACTCAATACCCTTGCTGAACACGACTGACGCCTCGGCAAGACCACCGAGACCAACCAAATGGCAGTCGAGAACCTTCCTGATGTGAAGGGATATGCAACCGCTGATCTCTTCGTGAAACACCCCACAAAGGATATGTGGAGAATGTTAGCCCTTTATTTCGGCCACCAGTGCTATGCTCATATTTACCCGCCAATAGTGTAGGACGGGCAGACGATGTCATCATCCTTGCATCGGGAGAGAAGACAGTTCCCGCACCAATGGAAAGTGTCATCGCCTCCAGCCCATTGCTCCAAGGCGTAGCAATGTTTGGAAGAGAGCGCAACCAAGTCGGAATTCTGATTGAGCCTCGACCAGAATATGCGGTCGATGTCGGAGATGAAAAAGCCGTCGCAGATGTCAGGAACAAAATCTGGTGAGTCTGGGAGCCCACAGTTGACAAACTTTGCTGAAGCAACCGTGTACAGGCCCTTGATTGAAGAGGCAAACAAGACGTCCCCCGCCTTCAGTCGTATTTTCAAGGAAATGATCTTGATCACGAGTATTGACAAGCCAATGTTGCGAGCCCCTAAGGGGACGGTGCAGAGGAAAGCCACGCTCAAAGCTTATGAGCCCGAGATTGATGCATTGTGAGTTATCGCGAAGTTGGCATTGCATTTGATTAGGTGGGCTGAAATGCGGAAAGGTACAACATTGTAGAGGCTAGTTCTTTGTCACCGAACGGCTTGGCTGGTCCAGCAGAGTGGACGAATGCAGTGCTGGAGGGATGGTTGCTGGAGCACGCCTCCGCCATTAGCCCAGGCCATCACATTGACCCCACCGCCGACTTGTTTGCTCAGGGCTTCGACAGGTTTGTGGTATAAAAATTGATGCAGCCGCCGGACTCACCGATTTGTTGACAGCTTGAGCGTTACATATCTTCGGAACCAACTGCTGGGTGCTCTGCGGAAGTCCTCGGACCCGAACATCAAGAAAGCGGCTTCGCGCATCCCTCCAAACATCATCTTTGAAAACCCTACTATTCAACTCCTGAGCTCCCGAGTCGCCGCTCTGGTTAACGAGAATGGCACTGGGGAGGCTGTAGATGCAAGGGACCAGCACAGGCGCGCAATTAACGCCATGATCGAGAAGTATTCCACCGGCTTGAACGGACCTTCTGATGGACTCTTGGACGACGGCAGAGTAAACAGTGGACCGATTGAACCCACTGTCGTACTACTGACTGGGTCTACGGGCGGCCTTGGGTCTTTCTTACTTGCTCAGCTTCTCGAAAGCCCGGCAGTCGAGCGTGTATATGCCCTGAATCGACCATCTTCTACGAGCTCGATAGACCAGCGGCAAAAGTCCGCGTTCCTCGACAGGGCGCTTCCTGATGACCTTTTGATCTCGAAAAAGCTCATTCATATCCAAGCCGACGCCTCTCAAGACAAGTGTGGTCTCCCGCCGGCGCTATATGAAGAGGTACGTGAGCCTTCGTTTGAGATGACGATAATATCGACACCAAATCATGCAGGTTCGGAATTCTGTGACTGTCATCATACACAACGCCTGGCGTCTCGATTTCAACCTAGCAATCTCCTCGTTCGAGGCCAGCATTCGGGCGACGCGAAACTTGGTTGACCTTGGACTGGGTTCATTCCACAAGCAAAACCTCCGCTTTCTGTTCACCTCATCAATCGGCTCCGCACAGTCTTGGGATAACGCAAAGGGCCCGTTCCCCGAGGAGGTCCAGCTTGATCCGTCGGTTGCTGTCGGAGCAGGATATGGGGAAAGTAAATACACCACCGAACGAGTGAGCGAGCCACACTAAATTATATCCTTGCCCCTCTGACGAGGATGATACAGATCGTTGTCAAGAGTGGTCTTCATGCCACCTCCCTTCGTATTGGCCAAATAGCTGGTGGGCCAAACGGATCGTGGGCGACAACAGACTGGCTGCCGATCATTGTCAAATCCAGTGTCGCCCTTGGTGCATTACCGGAAGCGCATGGCGTGAGTGCAAAGGAATTTGATCAAACTAGTAGTAATGCTGAAGGCTGTTCAGGTCGTGTCATGGATGCGAGAGGAAGAAGTTGCTGCTGCGATAATCGAGATCACGCTCGCGAAGGAGGCACCACCGCCAGCCCTAAACATCGTTAATCCTCGCGGTGCTCCTTGGGCCGACGTCATGGCCTCCGTTCGACACTCGATCGCTCTGCAGAAAAAGTTGAAAGGTGGTGATCTTTCCATCATTCCTTTCGCAGAATGGTTTGCCCTTCTGGAGAAGCGGGCTGAAGGTGCCTCGGCGGATGACCTGGTGAACATTGTGAGCACCTCTTATGTTCCCTCTTGCCATGTTGCATTCCTGACTCTCTTCGCAGCCTGCAATCAAATTGCTCGAGTTCTTCCGCGCCATGGCTCATGGTGACCAGGTCTCCCGTAGCTTAAACCCTGCTACTACAGAAGCAGCCGGTATGACGAATTTCAGCACTACAAAGTCACAGCTCGTCAGTCAGACCATGGCACAAATGCGGCCTATCGGAGAGACAGAAGCTCGCTCGTGGGTGCAGTACTGGAGTTCAAAAGGATTTTTCTGACATTGTATGAATGGATCTGAACGAAATGTATTTTAGTCAACCATCGTCCGATATATGTGTACAATCATTTCCTGACCTTGCATATGTAATATGTGATAAAGTCTGTCAAGACAGGACGTTGAAGTGACCCTGGAAGATAGTAATGACTCTATGGGATACCCGTAGAGTCGCCATTCGCCTTACTGGCACCACCACCGTTTGCGCGACCTTGCCACCATCTCCGTTCCTGCTCTCGTATGCTCCGGAAGTGGCCGAGCTGCGTGTCAACCTCCATCCATATCTCACTGTAGTCACCGCGGTCCTCACGCTCGTACAGTCTCCCGCTACGCCAGCTCTGCAAGGTCGCCAGGTTTGGGTAGACGTCCGAGAAGAATGAGGCCAACGGCGCTACCAAAACGGGGTCGATCGCGGAATCCAAGACGTCGAGTCTAGACAGCGATCCGCAGAGGTGACCGGAGCTTGGGCGATCGACAGAGATGACGTCGACGCCCATGGGATCGATGGCAATCTCCAGCTCGCTGAGGAACGCGCATTTTGTAGTGAGTTGTGAAAGACACTGCGGAGTAATGGTGGAGACATTGCACCACCCTGTCTCCCTATTTAGACTCAGCCATGTCAGAGATGGCCAAGAAGATGCCAAATCCAACAAATCCTCGCCAGAGAGTATGATTGGACACCCCAGTTCAATGTCGATAACTATGAGGTTCTTGAAACAACCGAGCGGTGTAAAATCTTCAACGGTCGCAGTGTAGTCCGTATCAAGTTTGCGTCCCTGGAGCTCAAGCTTGTGGAGGCGGTCATGATGAAAGTTCTCCTTGAGTGTGGTGAAGTATGACCTGATTCCGTGGTGAGATGAGCAGATCTCATAGATGGTGCTGAACTCTGTGACGGCTACGTGTAGCCTGCGCGCTAGCCGTGCTATAACGACCAGATCATCCGCTTCGATGGCCAGAACGCGGAGACCTGAGGGCAGCTCCACAGCAGCATCCGTAAAGTGGCCGAAGGGCAGAGGATAGATTGAATCAAGGCTAAACTTCAGCTTTTGCAGTGTCTGCAGGCCACGCAGATGGAGAAGTGCAGTTTCGTTGATGACACCACATGAAACCCTTTTAAGCTTGCCCCAGCTACACAAGGCGTCGGAGACAACATTGTGGAACCGTATGACATCCTCTGGTGGAAAGACGACCGTGTCCAGATCGGGACAAAGGGTTGTGAATGAAGAAAGAATACCCATTTCTCCCAGACCCCAGTCTGAGCCCCAGACGTCTACCTCGAGGGTGGTAGTCCGCGCGCCAAGAAGACGGTGGATGAGAGGGAAAGCAGCTTTCCTGCTGTCACCCCAGCGTAATTCTTGAAGGTTGGGAAACAGTGCATGTGTCGTTGGGGGGTAACAGAGGATGTGTATCGCTACTTCATCGAGTGTTCGGCAGAAATACCCAGGGCAGGACAGGGTATGCACACGGCGTGCATACCCTCTAAGGATTGCCCACTCTGTGTGCTTCAAGGGCCTAGTGAATTCATAGACCTGCGTGGAACATAAATAAGATAAGACAAAGATCCCAAGAAACCTTGGTTAATTTACCTTGAAAATGTTACCCTGTTCTTTCCATGAGTCTTTTGGGAGACACCTGACGAGAGGTGATAGGTCGCACAGGTGTGCCCAGAGGACATTGAGTGCGACCTCTTTGAACTCCCGACATGTCCTAGCTAAGGCAGCCAATGCTGGGTTAAAGTTGCTATTGTCGCGAATAAAACCGAAGATAATCAAAAGTACTTCTTGCACAACAAGTGCGCGATGCATGGCCATGGCCTACAGCGCTGGGTGATCGTAAGTTGGTACTAAGTACTAGTAGCTCCGGCCCTGGAGAAGCACTTAGCAAACGCACCCCGAGTAAAATTACATAAATAATTAAATCGACTGGGGAAAGCAAAAACGCGAAGACAACTTCACTTCGGATCCGCCTCTCGTCTTTTTCGGCCTACGGCGCGCTGCGAGCCCTCAAGGAATACCTGTTGTAATATGTAGTGACAAGGGATGCTCAAAAACACGTCTTCTCCCGGCAGAAAGCCTCATCTTGAGTCATCTCCCTCCATCACACTGACATGTCCCAGAGAAATGGTTTCGAGACTTCCTTCGTTTGCGGGGATATCGTTCAAGGATGGTAGGTCGGGATTCTTACCGGCCGACTGACGACTGCCCTCTTTTCCGCAAATTCATTGAGGGCATGTTAGAGCCGTCCTTCGCAAGCCTTAGAGCAACAGTAAGGCGAACTTGAATGTCCTGCGCATAACCAGTGACGAGGGCAATACCCTTCGTGTCCGACTTTGCATTCGCGCCTCTCGAGGTGAAGAGTATATAATAGACAAGGCTCGATGGGTTATGGGGGTGGCCGTCGAGTCGACCACTAGTGCTTATCGCGATGACGTCACTCGCCCGGCCCCCAGCTGTCGCTGTGTGCGATGCTATGGTAGGTACTAGCGATGCCACAGAAAGAAATGTGAACATGCGGGTTCTTGACCTATATTACAGGGAATATTGATACAGTTTGCCAAGTCGGTACATTATCTATGGTCCCTATTAAGACGAAGCGATTCCCCCATCAACCGATATCTGCAAGGCGTTCGCGTCAGCACTTGGTGGTGAGACTAGATCGAGGTACACAAAACAACTTACACATTGTCCTGTGTATAGTGTGGTCAGTCAAAGTTGAATCCAACGGACGAAGCCTTACCTGTTATGTAGTGCGCCTCTTTCGAGGCTAGATAGCTTACAATACTTGCGATATCTTCCGGTTGTCCCAAGTGTTTAATCGGGCGCGTATTAATGCGCTGGCATTTCCCAACCACGCAAATATTATGTCAGAATATTTGAAAGTCCTGGTTAACAAGTTTCAATGATTCAAGAAGGAGCAGCTTACACCCGAGAGCCAGTCCACAGATTCCTTATCAGAGGCCATAATAGCTCCGTCACCATCTGTAAGGTTCTCCGCTGTGTGAATGTCGTGAGTACATACCCCAGGCCTCCTGCCAGAGACTCACTCATCGGCGTTTGAATAACACCAGGTGCGTAAGAGTTAACAGTGATGCCATATCGCCCTAGTTCCGCCGCTTCATAGAATAAAAGGTTCAGAACAAACAGTAAGTTGAGATGAGTATTGGCTGTTACCGGCGCTTTGCGTCAATCCTCTGACAGCGAATTTGCTCGCACCATAAGCACCGCCTAATGGGTGCCCGACTTTTCCTGCGAGCGAGCTGGCGCCGATAATCCTGCCCCCGCGACCTTGCTTGATCATCTGTGCTGCGGCATACTTGTAGCAGAGGAAAGGACCTCGGGCGTTGATTCTCATGATACGATCCCATAGCTCTAACTCAGCTGCGAAGAACTTTGGTGAACACCCAACACGAGCAAATAAAACACCAGTGTCATACTTGAAAGTAACGGAGATAATGCAGCGATTCCCGCGTTCGCCACCATCTGTAGGGCGTCCGTCAGGGGAAGGAATGGTATCCCATATGGCTTTGGGTACTCACGACATCTAGACCTCCAAGCGCGCTGGTAATTTCCTTTACCATCCCTTGGACTTCTTCTTCAACACTAACGTCCGCAGGAACTACGAAAGCCTTTCGGCCAAGTTTTCCAACGTCGTCAGCAACGGCTTGGAGTTGCTCGCGCTTAGATGCTATATCATTGAGCCCAATGTCAAAGCCGTCCTTGGCAAGCCGTAGAGCGATGCCACGGCCGATGCCCTGGGCGGAACCGGTGATAAGTGCAACGCCTTTAACGATGGACATGATAACAGAGCGATGAGATATGGAGAAAGATGGTGTGTCGATGCTCCTTGATTACATTATTTATACCCTCGAGCAGATGAACAGGAGAAGTGCCCAGAAAAGGACAAGCACGAGAGGCAAAGCGCTGCTGACGTGTTGTGATCGGTGTCCATATCATTATGTGAAGTATATGACGACCGCATCTCTCAAGAACATTATCTTTAGAGAGCAGTAGGCGCTAGATCATGCCACATATATTTAGCAAGCACACGTCTCGTGTCCCGTCGCACACATATTGGTTTACTGCTGCACGATGGGCAAGCTGTATGCAGTGTAAAAGGCGCACAGATCTGCGACAAGTGTAAGCTGACGTGACGGAGTGATGCGTATCTGATCAAATGTACTAAACCGCATCATTTCCAAACACTTCTAATGTCATAGTGCCCCTGGCATGGACTAACACCGTTCATCTCCCAGCCACGCGTTGCATTTCATGCTTCATTTCGGTGAGGGTACTCACATGATGGCAACATGGACTGGAATCGACGCCACTATTTCCACCGTCCCCTTACCCCAGTGGGCAATAAAGGTAGACAAACGCTGGAACCTACTATAGAGCGTTCAATGAATCCAGGTGTCTCTGCGGGCCCTAGGTTTGATGGCATCAATGTTGGCGCCACCTGGTAATAGTACCAAGGTCACAGATAGAAGGAGTTAGAATTACCGGTACATGGAACACACACGCCAATAGAAATAGGGAAGGCCGAAGTTCGCTGCCGAGTTGGAATGGAAGGCCGCAGATTAGCCCAAACACTGAAACATTCGAAGGCCCAATAAATAAGGAGGCAGGTAAATGCGGCCAGGTATTATACTTGCGTCCCGTATGTAAATAATAATCTCTTCTTCATCAAGGTCAGTGACACGAAAGCAAGTCTGCGAAGCCGGGACACGAACATAGATCATCCTTAAACTTCCCCTCCGGAGGCCCACCAAACACCCCTGGTCGTCCACAACAGCCAAAGGGCGAAGAAGCCGCCGACTACGTACATTATTATGCGTGTCTGACGAACGCCGCCTGCGCCAGAGAGGCCGAAAGCTTGCGCGGCACGGCGCGATGAGTGCGAAAGTTGAGAAGAGAGAGAAGAGAAGGCGTTGCTCTGCTTTACACATGAGACTCAAGAATGTTCCAGAAGCTATTTTAGTTAAACGCACGGTATCATCCAACGTTAGATTCTGACGCTCTGCATCGTCGTAGATGTCTGTGGTAACCTGTGTTGCACATATCAGCACGAGCCTTGACATCTATCAGTGGATACATACACCTCTTAAGGTCCTGATCTTTGAATGAAGTTCGTCGAGGCGCTGGTCGTTCTGGGCTTCATAGGTTGCCTCTGTAGACCGTGACGATGACATGGGGGTGCGGTGAAGAGGGCGTGGGAAAGCTCTTGGACTGACAGCAAGAATGAACCCCTCAGCAATTTCAAGGTATGTGTTGTTTTGCCCACTGAAAATTCCTGAACCCAACGAGATTTTGACAGGGAATGGAGCGATAGACCTTCAAATTGTGCCAATCGGCTCCATTGCAGGCGCAAGAACTAGCAGTACATTACCCCCCGAAAGCTTGAAGGTCGGCTGATGCAGGATCCTGCAGTTCAACCAGTCCATCGCTTGGCAGCGACTGCTCGCAGAAGTACAGAACGCCTAAGGTATCTATGTTTTCGAGTAGTCTCTCTTCGTAGGTCTATTAGAATCACCTAATTCTACAATCCTCAATCGCTAAAAACAAACTGGCACAGCTGCAGATCAATCGAACACAATACCACCATCAAGTGAAATCTGCATTCCGAGACATCGTTAAGATGACCTGCTGGTCTAGTACGCGAAGAAAACTTACGCTTTGACCTATCATCATCATTACACAAGATCAGTGAATCGCACAACGAGTTGTGCTAACCATACATAGGAGAGTGACGAACCAGTGATGAAATGAGCCTCTTTGGACGCCAGGTAAGACACGATGCTCGCCACATCTTCCGATTTGCCATCATACCCGACGGCGGGCGGAACCCTTGCCTAGTCGCGTACTCAAATCAGTCACGATGCTCTCACCTTGTCAATAACAAGTAGTGTAAAGGAACGCACCGGTCGATCACGATTAGCATGCGGATTCAGGGCTCTTTCCGCGCGTGTTGTCTGCACTGTGCCACAGATTATGCATGCGAAAGGAGAGAACGGAGATGAAGTCGACGTACTCATTGGTGTGTCGATGGCGCCCGGCGCATACGTATTTACTGTGATACCGTGGCGACCAAGCTCCATGGCTTGATCGATTGGGCATGCAATCGGTCATACTACAGATCTAATGGGTGCAAAGACATGGGTAACGGACCTGCAGCCTGGGTAAGTCCTCGTATCGCAAACTTCGTACTGCTATATGCGATTCCGTCGGGCATCCCTTGATGGAGAACACGATCAGGAACTCGACAAAGAGGGCTAGTCCACTTCGAAATGAAGGCGCGTACCTCTCTTCCCGTTCTTGGACGATGGTCCTATGATTCTTCCGCCACGGCCTTGGCTTATCATCTGTGCAGCTGCGTATTTGTAGCAAAGAAACGTCCCCTTTACGTTCACCTCGAAAGTAGCATTCCAGTGCTCAACTGAAGCTGGATGTTTGGCGTGAGCACTGACCTTAAGCACCATTTCAGTGAGAGGTGGAAACGTGTACAGACTTTCAATCAAACTGCCAGTTTTGAATATACCAGCATTGGCTACCATCTGTGAAAGCGGATGAACCCTGTGGGGCAGGTCGAAAGGTGTTAGATGCAACACACGACGTCAAGTCCACCCAGTTCCTCCACTACGGTGTCAATCATCCCTTTCACCTCCTCTTCGATGCTCACATCCGCACAAACGATGTATGACCGACGGCCTTTGGCGAGAAGCTCACTCGCAAGAGAATCCAGAAGATCCTTCTTGGCGTGGATGTCATTTACAGCAACGTCGAGTCCGTCATCCGCAAGACGTATAGCGATGGCACGTCCGATGCCTTGGGCTGCACCGGTGACTAGCGCGATCCTCCGCGTCGTGCCAGATTCAGACATGATTGCGAGGGGGCCTGAAGTCATGCGGTGGATGGTGCACAAGTTGCTTCCGCGAGGAACTTGGCCTGTCTGACGATGGAGATCCAACAGCAGTTGTTTGGCTACAGCTTCTGAATCAAACAAACACTACTTTGGAGGTGTGGCTCTAGTACTAGCCTATTCACCCGGGCCACTGTCGCTGTTCGCAGCGCCTGTTATTGAAAATACATCAAACACATTTTCCTCTTACTCTTTCTTCTCCCACTTTTGAAAATGGTAACCTGAAGCCGCCCATGACCTGACTATCTTGTACCTAGGTCATGCTGGTGTGTGCTATTTTTATGAATAGCCCTGCTCCGGAAGGCATCGGCGAGACAAGGATATATATATATACTTGGATGATGGGGCAACAAGGAGATAACTGTTATCACTCGTACTCAGTGCACTGAAGATGTCTCCTGACGGGGACCATATTTTACGGGAGCAGCATCCTAACGAGTCTCTCATCCCAGCGCTTGATTCATCCTTGTTTGGGCTCTCAGAGGAGCAAAAGGCGTTCTTGCTCCACGCTATCCGCGATTTAGATCAGGGTGTCGGTGAGGAGGAGATTACAAGACGTGTCTTGGAGGCACAGAGCGAGTAAGTGTTCAGTACTGGATCCCGGAGAAATCACTTAATGATGAGGACCGTTACCAAGAGCATAGTGTGTCTCTCTGATACTTTCAGTGATATTGTCTATTGATCGACGGGTCTTTCTTTCAGCAAAACTTATCCCTATCCGTGCATCCGTGCATTCCATCATGTCTCGCTTTTCATGGCAGAAAACACAGTATTTGGGCGTATTCGGGATGTGATTGTCAAGCCACGTCAAGATGAATCACCCTTATTACTCGATATTGGCTGCTGCAGTGGGTCTCTTACCAGCTCTCCTCGAGCAGTTTGTGATGTAACGCCATTGTCTCAGTGGGGACAGACCTTCGATATCTCGCATACTTGGGCTACCCGCCCAAGTCCTTGATCGGGTGCGATGTGCGAGGAGAGTTCATCGAACTCGGATATAAACTTTACTCCGATCGTGACAAATGCGAGATACCCTTCTTTGTTGGCGACATCTTCGACATCGAGCTTCGCCCGTTTCCTCAGCAATCTGATTCCACGAGCCTTCCATTGACAGAAGTCTCAAACTTGAATCAACTCCGCGGTCGAGTGAAGTATATCTACGCTGGCGCGCTATTTCACTTGTTCGATGAAGGAACGCAAGAGGCTATTGCCCGGCGCCTCGCCTCGCTTCTCGACGTCCGTGGGGGTGAAAGTGCGGTGGTTTTTGGGCGACATTCTGCGCAGGAGAAGGAGGGTATGATTGACGACTCAATGGGCCGGTATGTCTGATGTTGAATCCTGTGCCTGACACTGAAGTTTTAATGATCTTGTGTATGCTTCAGGGTGCGATATGCACATTCCCCTGATTCATGGGAGCGATTGTGGAAGCGCGTAGCAGGCGACATGCTTGTGAGTGTAGAAGCTGATCTGCGCACTCACCCAAGC
>KN839856.1:279384-411781 GCA_000827185.1 Hydnomerulius pinastri MD-312 | reverse complement strand
ATGCACATTCCCCTGATTCATGGGAGCGATTGTGGAAGCGCGTAGCAGGCGACATGCTTGTGAGTGTAGAAGCTGATCTGCGCACTCACCCAAGCGTTCGCACGAAAGCTCGGGGCACCCGGATGATGTGGTGGAGTGTGTGTATAGCAAGTAGAGGGTAACGAATCTCTGTATGTGGGATAAAATTACTTCCCAAACACAGCATCTGAGAAGGCGCGATGTCACAACCTGCATTAGGATAATGTCCGATCAAACTTCCTCGCTCACATGGAAGACGCTCCTTAAAAGCCCTTGTGGCGAGTACTTACACATAGTACACTCATTCGTCTCCTATTGGCACGTTGAGACTTGGGCACCGTAGGAACTACACAGGCAGCTCTGACTCTGCCAATGGATCGTTATCTTGTTATCGATATGGCGACTGCGCCGTCAGGTTTATGTAAACACAGGAAAGTCTGACTTCACTAGGGCGTCTACTACTACTAAGTAGCCTGTATAGAACTTCCGAGCTCGGTAGCCAGGTACAGCCGCATCTTCGTCTTTTAAATTTCTTGATCCAGAACGGCATTTAAATTGCCCTTCAGGTCAGCCTCAGTATGCGGCGTAATTTAAAGATTCGTAAAGATCAGGGATAGTTTGCCAACCGGCGCGAGAGGCTGGATCCGAAGGCAAGTTGTGCGAAATATTGCAACTGACTTGCTTCCGAGTCGCTATTGTACTAGTCACCACCCGAACCCGAACGACAAACACTCGGCCACAGCTGTTGACAGGCCGCTGGCAGCGCCCTTCGGATATTCTGAAAGGGATTGCTGTACACAAAATACTTAAGCAACTCTTCCCTGTCGTCCCACCAGCGAACGACACCACTCGTCCACCCTTCCCTGTTATCGAAAGAAACTGGACCAACTTCAGCAAGATGAGTACTACCGACGCTGAGCGCGATCCTTTGCTCCCTAAGCCCGTCAAGCCGGGTGAAGAACATGGTCAAGGGCCCCATGAAATCTCATCATCCACCCGGTATAGCATTCTCGCTGCTCTGTGGACAGCAACGTTTCTTTGTGTGAGCGAGCTGCCCTTTGATCATTTCGCTCAAAAGACTAACCACTTCCTGAAGTCATTAAACTGTAGGTGCCACTTGTGGATGGTTTTTCGGGACCAACTAATATCTCATGCACCGACCAGTAACTCTAGTAGCAACACGTATGGTGCTTGTGTATTCTAGATATTCTGACTGGACTGACCACCTGCACGTAGTTTTACCCTCGATCACATCTGAATTCAAGCAGTCAAACCAAGCCAGCTGGCTTGGCACTTCGTACGTTGATCTTTTCCTGGCTTTTGAACATTTTAAACGTCATCTCCCCCAGATACATGCTCTCAACTTGTACTTTTACACCTCTTTATGGCCGGTTGTGTAATATCCTAGGTCGACGCGCTGCTTGTCAGACGGCGTTGCTCGCCACGCTTATTGGCACCTTTCTTTGTGGCATTTCGGTGAATATGGTGCACCTAGCTGTTGCGCGATTTGTAGGTTTCTCTCTAGGGTTCTATGCCATTTACGCGTTCGTGGTGGAGACTCAGATACCTCTTTCAGTTGACAGGCGTGGGAGGTGGAGCTCTTCCATTGCTTGCTATGTGAGTGGAGCCTTCTGATTCTATGAGCCCATCACGTTTTCTTAACTCTGGTATGTCTCAGGATCGTTACAGGCGACATGTACACCATACGAGTAAGCCATCCGAAAATATATGCTTATGGAAGCTTGGTTATTCATCATTGTAAAGAGCCGAGGATTAACTCAAGCGTTCAATAACATCTTCCTTGGGGTGAGCATGTTTCGCGCGCTCCATAATTCGGTACATCTGAAAGTGGCATGTAGCTTGGACTAGGCCTGGGTGGACCTGTTGGCGGTATCTTGAATGACTTGTGTGTTTAGTTTTGTCGAAAGATTCACTCGCGTTGCTTCTATATTGACCGCATGTGTCGCAGGTTTGGATGGCGATGGGCCTTCCTCTCCCAGGTACCTCTTTTCGGATTTGTCATTGTTCTCATTTCTAAGTCGCTGCGCTATGTGACGCCGGTGAGTGTCTTGTCTTCATTCTGATCGGCGACCTTGGTTTATAAAAGTCGTACTCGCAGGGTCGAGGTCAGAGTGCAAAAGAGATGTTGAAGAGAATTGATTTCGGTGGATGCATTGCGCTCTTCTTTTCGGCGAGTGCTCTCACTAAATGTTCAAGGATGTGCTGCTAACGAGTATGCAGATCGGATCGGTATTGACATGGCTTAGCACGAAATACAACGACGATCTTGCGGTCAGTTGTCTGCATATCTATCGGTACCATAGCGCTCATGGTAACGCCACAGTGGACAGATGCGCGAGTCATCGTACCTTTGGTGCTTGCCGTTGTGTCGTTGATCCTATTCCTCGTGATCGAACTTTATGTGGCTGTTGAGCCAATCTTAGCACCTTCTCTCCTCAAGCAAAAGGTGCCCGTCCTTGTTGGTCTGAACAATTACTTTGCATCGCTATGCAACTTCTCGGTCATGTATTTCATCCCGATGTGGTTCCAAACGGTGCCCTTGGATAGCGCCGCGATAGCAGGTATATCATCTTGACCCAAATACTGTGACGTCGCTGAGTACTGACTCGATGCGCTCATGCAGGTCTCCACTTGTTGCCGGACAGTATTGCAATGGGAACAGGCTCCTTATTCGCAGGGCACGTACCTTTCATTAGGACCTTCCAAAAATCTAGACATTGTTAATCAAATTCTCAACAGATGGTTAATGCATCGTACAGGAAAATACAAGTTGATAAATATGATCTTTGGTGTCCTCCCATTCTGCGGTGTCATTTCCATTATCTTCATGACAGAGGACTCTGGATTCATCCAAAAGTGGTTCAGCATAGTCCCTGTCGGTTTTGGGAATGCAGTTATATTCCAGACGGTGCTTAGTACGTTTACTCAATGACTTGTATCTCTTCCATCATACTGAGCAATTATCCTACATCAGTCGCATTGCAGGCACACCTATCCGGTAAGCCTAATAATCTTGTCTCGCTGCTGCTCACACTTACAGTCCCACGTTTTATGAAGAGTCTTCCATGGCATTCGGGACGGCGTTCGGACAGCTTTTCAGAGGTCTCGGTACGTCGTCCTTGTTGAACTCCTAAGGGCCTTCCTGACGTGCTTGCCGTTCAAAGGACAAACATCAGGAGTCGCCATTTCCTCCGCTTTGTTCCAATCCCGACTCGACGCCGAATTGCGTAAACGTATCCATGTCCCGGGCGCGGACCAGGTTCGCCCTCCATCCCCATACGCTCAACACGTTGTAGCTCACTAGCCATATTCTCAGATCATAAGAGACATTCGGCACTCGCTGAGCCTAGTCGCATCACTTCCTCCGGACCTACAGCGGGCGGCAAGAGACTCCTATGCGGCGAGTTTGCGAATGGTGTTTGTTCTAGCTGCGTGTTCGACGCTTGTTGCGTATCTGGTTCGCTTGCCGGTGAGTTTATGGTTTTTTTTTCGCTTTTTGCGGTTGGGTTGAACAGACTTGTCTTGTAGATTCCTGAGAAGGCAATGGAGAAGCATGAGGCTCCAGCCAGACCAACTGAGTCAGAAACTGAGTCCGATGCAACTGCGGCTGTACGCCGTTGAAGAACGACAGGAAAGACAACGCGATGAGGTCGATCCTCTCAGAGACGATTTGTTTTCATCCCTGTCATTTCTTGCTTATTTTGTCACTCGGGTTTTCGCAATCAGGAAATCAAGAATAGCATACGGCAAGCTCTCGCATAACTAGATACCTGTTATATCATATCTGGGTCATGTTGCATAGATGTAACTGGCATATTGTAAATTTTGCCATCATAAATTCCATATGTTGTCGACAACCCAAGTCCCCGAATCCAACTAAAGGGAGCGCTTCCAAGATTCGTCGGTCAGTGCAAGGGAAGGAACACCCTAACTCGTCCAGAAGTCATAGTCATGACATGAAGAGAGCACGACGATGTGATACATAGGCCAATGCATGGAGATCATGACCTTAGCGTAAGCAGGTTCCAGCCTGCGTTATCGGAGCCTCATAGAGCGCCAACGCCCAAAGCAGCATAAAAGTCCAAACTGTCACCCAAGGTCAGGATCTAAAACCCGCCCATGAATCCGACCATCTCGACGAGCTCCCCGACGTCAGCTTGTCCTGTTTGATGTCTCCCTTCTCGCTTGGCACGCCTTGCAGCTTTGAAGTCCGCGCCACCGATCTTGGATCCTGCAGCCACTTTCTGCCGGGGACGGATCAGCCCAGCATCGTCTTCGTCTCCTTGACCATGCCTCGAAGACGAGGTCAGGTGTGCGGGGATCGGCGGGACGGGCGGTAATGCGCCAGCGTGGTACGGGTGCTTGGTCCTGTGCTGCGAGTGGTGCGGGTGGGGGGAGTGGACGTGCGTAGATGCGCTGAGCGTAACAGTGTTGAAGCTCTCGTCTGAGCTGATGGAGAATGTGATCGACCGCGCGTCGTCTGCATGTATGTGCGTGGAGCGGGAGCGGGCGTGCGAGTGCGAGCGTGTTCGGGGGGTTTGGGGGACTGCTGTTCGTGGAGTATGGGGAGAGGATGGGAAGACGGCATCCGAGGGGACCTCGTCGCCGAGTTTTCGGCGGAGTCGTTCGAGCTTGGTACGTCTCTGAGTGCTCTCTGATGGTCCCTCTGCAGAGCTGGATGAGTTAGTCGAGGGGGCGTTGGATACGATCGAGGGCGCAGTGGAGAGTACGGATGCTCTTCTCGTTGGAGGGCGTTGGTAGGGCGAACTCAATGTAGGTGATGATGAATCCACAGCAACACCGCCGGAGAGCTTGAGCAGAGGTGGGAGGTGCGTGGGCTTGCGTTTGCCCCACGACGATTCCTTCTCTGGTTTACGTGATGTGGACTGCGTCGAGGCGAAAGAGGCCGTCGTAGAGCCAGTGGTCGTTCGAGTGAGCTGGGGAAGACCAGAGGAAGTAGATGGACGCGAGGCGGAGGCTAAAAGTGAATGAGCTTTCATTTAGGGGCAACAGATAAGAGGTTACATACGGGACACAGCATCATGGTCTTCATCTATGAAGCGGGGTACATCGCCCAAGATCCGGCCAAGTTTCTTTGACGACCGGATCAGGGCATTGCGCTCCTGCGAAGAGAGGTTGTTCGAAGTTGGTGGGGGTGGGGGGAATGCAACTGCAGTGGCAGTGGGTGGGTATGTGTGGGACGCCGAAGACATGCTTGCTTGTGTACAGTGTCAGATATTAGGCGTAGGGGTATACTTAGATGAATAGATGTGTATATGGGCGGGATCGTGAGTTGGTACCTGACCAATGGACGATGCTACGAGGAGAAGATGCCAGATATTGGACAATGTTGGGTGCGGGATAGATACACAGACAGAGTCAAGATCAAATGACTCTGGGGAGATGCTACAGGGCAAGACAGAGGGACACCAGGACCCAGCGGTTTAAGGAAGAAAAGGAAAGCACCCGGAGGAATAGCGCAAGTATACATACCTTTCTTGTAACAAAAGGACTGCCATATCTTGACACGGATGTACCGCAACTGACACGGCGCCTGTGACAGACAAGTATCCCCACGTAACTGGTGGATTAATATTCTTGAATGCCGGCACACACAAACCGTTCCTCCCCCGCCCACGAGCTCACCTCTAATTCTCTTGATGATCTTGCATGTTAGCTACGCAATTGTGTGCGACATCTCGCACGGCTTCGCTTTTGGAGACCAGGCTTATTGTCTTTTCATTCCTCAGGAATCAAGAGTACTCGTGTCGATGGATGCGATCAGGGCCCGAAGCAGAAGCCCACCAAATGGGTTCCGACAAAGACAATAAGATTCGAGTGACTTGGGATGAAAGGGATCTCTAAAATTGGTACGGGCGCTCGCAATTGACACCGGAGCACCGAACATGCCCTTATGCCACTTTGTATCCCAGGCCCTTCCACCAGCCTCGAGCCACACCACGGGCACAAGCTAATTGTCTACTTTGTCCACAGGAAAACGTAACCACTGCGCTTCGGGAGGAGCTCAATTCATTAATCCAGCATCGATAACTAGTGAATCGATTTGATTCCAAATTTTGAACCAATTCATAATACTGATAACAGACCACTGCTAGTTCGTCTGTAGTAAAAGATGTCGATCAGGTGGACGCTTCTGAGCTCGCTTAGCAGCAAGGCTCGCTCGTCCCACTGTGCTGCTGTAACCTCAGCCGGCCAGCTCCTGTTCTACTCCGGCGAACTCCGACCTCGGGTTCCAGTCGACGGGTCCCTCCACGTCCTCGATCTGGAAGCTGCGTCAGCTTCGGTTGAGAAAGGGAGTGTCGCAAAGAGCGATTCATTGTGGCGGGTTCTTAGCGCCGTTTCGGCCTCTTCATCAAAACTAACCCAGGTTCCTGAACCCCGAGTTGGGGCAAGTGCAGTCTATGATCCTCAGGGGAATAATCTTTACGTCTGGGGAGGTCGCGGAGGGGTTGATATGGCGCCTCTCGATCGGTACCAATCTGGTATCTGGAAAGCCCATTTTGGTGCTCTGGGAGATGCGGACAAGCTCGCTTGGGAGCGACTCGAGTGCGCCAATGACGACTCGGTAGAAGCGCCTGCATTGAGAAGCTATCATTCGTCGGTGCTCGCTGGGGTACGTCCCGTGATAAGGAGCTAGTCCAGCATCCTTCGGCGATAGGCTTATTGTTCAATGTTCGTGGTGTCAGGGTAAACTCTACATTCATGCTGGTTGCCCGGCCTCTGGGCGTCTTGCTGCCTTGCATGCCTATGACTTGAACACCAACAAGTGGCAGCAGTGCGCAGATGCCCCGGCTGAGCCACGTGGAGGAACAGCGATAGCTACAGTCGCGCTTCCCTCCTCCAGCTCCGTGAAACACGAGGAAGTCATCATCCGTTTCGGAGGTCTGTCATTCACCGCACCTCACTCGATTACCATTGAAAATAACCTCATCTGCAAATCCTTATTGCAGGCTTTGCGGGGTACGAACTCCCGAAAGTTACTGACGGGGCGACACTGCCTCTCGACATCTACACACCCAGTAACAACACCTGGGCTACAATTTACCCCGCTGCCGACCCGGATCACAGATTCCCAGGTCCCCGCTCCGTACATGGGCTTATCCCCTTCAGTTCACCAGCGTCTCCGGGATCTCATGAAGTTCCTGTGGCGCTCCTCTACCACGGTGAAGGCGATGCCTCCGCTCTAGGACATGCAGGTGCGGGGAAATTCTGGGACGATGCATGGCTTTTGCTTGCTTCTCCTAGCTCATCGCCTGCCTCTGCTGATTGGAAGTGGAAGAAGCTGGCAACTGCTGGTGAGTAGTGCACGTGCTGGTATCACGTAGGTCACGTGATTAACCCCTGACCATTAACAGGGACGAAACCAGAAGGTCGCGGATGGTTCCCTTCTACATCCTATGTGACTCCTGAGGGAAAGACTCGGGTCGTCCTCACCGGAGGGCTACTGTCATCGAATGCACGCAGTGAGGAAGTTTGGGTTGGAGATGTTCAGCTTTGACCAACTACGTCCCCCTGCCGGGAGGGCGGCCTTTGCTAGATATTGAAAGCGTCGTCGAAGACGAGAGAAAGGAGGGAATCAACATTTGTATTTGTGCCTATCAAATTCTTTGGAATACGCTGTACAATGTACGAGAAATAAATATAACAGCCTGACGCTACATCTTATCCAATTACTACATATGCAAAGATTGCAGAGCGGATCAATTGCGAAATCCATCCATCCATATCCAGTACCGTGAAAACGAGGTCCAACTATCATGACAATAGAAAAAGATAGAAAAGGTACAAATTAACCAGCAGACAGAGACGTGGATGTTTGATGTTTTCATCCCGTTTGATTTGATGCTTCCTTCCTTTCCGATGCAATCCAAGTGGGTCCAATGCGGGAACGAGTATTCATGCGAGATAACTTTTGTGCTTCTGTCCGATCTGTCGGGTCCAAAAGGCGGAGCGAGTGTCCAGCTAGAGAGCCTTACCGCTTTTCGAGGTCACTAACATACTTCCCTGAACCATACCCTCCACTCTGTCCTCCACTCTCACCTTCCTCGTTTCCATATGCGCCAATATAATCAAATTCCTCTTCATCGTCATCTGATGTCCGCGGATCAGGATTAACAACCGACAATCTTCTCGAAGGTCCCTTGGGCGGTGCAGCAGGCGCAGGGGACGGCCGGCGGAACGTCAACGGGCTTGTATCGGCAGGGCTGAGCTCGCCTCCACTACCACTTGGAGTACGAGCTTGCGGTCGTCTGAATGCAGCTGCAGAGATCGTGCGAGGCGCACCGCCTGGAGCGGCCCCGTTGCTGAGTGAAGACGTTGACTTTGCCATCAGAGGGGAAGAGAATGGAGGAGTTGGGCGGGGGTACTCGGGTGGGGTGCGATAGGGTGGAGATCTCGGCCCTGAACTATCGCTACGAGTTGAGACGGCGTCGAGTTGTGGGAGACGGGGTGAGATGCTTGGAGGGAGGGGTGAAGCCCCGCGAGGGCCAAACCCAGGGTTAAAAGGAGGTGGACGGCCGTCGTTTGAAGGCGACGGTGGAGAACGATCGAGACCAGTTATAGATGGGGGATGAGGCGACACCGCGCGGTTTGCGAAAGGTGCACTCGGTGGAACGAGCGGAGAAGGTGGTGACGAACGGTAAGGCGCTTGGCTAGGAGGTGAGTACGAGGCTTGAACCGGCGGAGGTTGAGACTGATAAGAGGGTGGGTGATTTTGAGGCGAGTAGATCGTTTGCGGGCCGTGCCCCGGCGGAGGACCAGGTGGTGGAGCGTAGCCAGCAACAGGAGGAATGGAACTGAACGCAAGCGCATCCAGCTCGCGAGAGACCTCTCGCGCGGCAGCAACGTTGCGTGCACGTTCTTCTGCGGTTTCGTCCGTTTGTGCGTCATCGTCTTCGACATGCAAGGCAACGTTGCTTTGTGGACCTTCCTGTGGAGATGCTGGGTGGATTGACGCATTGTCAGGGTCTGTGTCCATAGACGGTGGTGGTACACGTGGTATACGACGTTGGCTTTCGGCTCGTGATGGGGGCGCCATGCTGGGAGATGTAGATGCCGCATTGCTAATTGACGGTGCGGCGGAACTTGATCTTTGAAGGGAAGTCGAGGTGGAATTGGATCTCTGCCTGCTATCATCAACCGGAACATATATGCTCGCCCGGCCTTCGTTTTCGCCCTCCGACAAGGATCCTTCAGCACCAAACCTGACCCTCCTATCGATATGTTCCGTCCTCGCGTCTTCGTCTTGAGAGTGGTCATCACGATCGTATGCCAAACCGTCCTCCTCTTCCCCATCCTGTTCCGAGGAAGAAATACGTCGCTGTGAAGGCACACGCTGGCTCGACGATGCCGGACGATCAGAATGAGCACCGTCCTCACCCTGACCCATTCCATCATCCCAAGCTCTAACCGCGGCTGGCGCTGCACCAGGTGGGAGTGTTGGAGGAGAAGTACTACGTCTCATGTTTCTTCTGGGCCATGTACCCTCCTCAGGGGCAGGCGCGTGTCCGTTGTATCCGTGGCCTTCGCTGTGAACAGCGGGAAGGAATGGCTCGTATTTCGGTGCTGGCTCTTCGTGAATATGACCGAGTGACGTCGTTTCTTCAACTGACATTCCCCGATGGGATTGAGAGAGAGCGTCAGCGATGGAGGCCATTAAAGATTGATCTTCATCGGTCCTTCCTGTACCGTTGCCAAGTCGAGTTGAAAACGAGAGCGGTCGTACGGATCCGGGCCCTGGAGCAGGGCCACGGTCGCGTGCAGGCAAAGAGGAGAACTGGTTTGTAGGATTAGCCTGTGGATTATTATTGACGCCGAGCTCGTCAGCTGATGAGGAGCGTCCATTCTGCTAGAGATAAGATGTCAATACCCTCACTTCCATTTGATGCAATAACGACAACAAATCGTCAGAGAAGATTGATGTAGGGTACATACCGCAGGCTGATTGCCGTAAGAACCGACATTGAGGGTCAACTCACTACCTAACGATGGTGTGGGAAGGTATGGCGAGGTGACAGGGGCCTGTGATGGTGGCTGGTTTGACGGAAGCGGAGGTTGAGCCTGTACATTGCTGGCTCCCGGGACAGTTGTCGTAGATGCATCGTAGGTACGGCCTGAAGGGCTACCAGAAAAGGCAACCTGAGAGACGGCGTGTTGGGTCTCGGCAACACAGTCGCTTACACGACTATGTGCGCTATAATACGCACGAGGAAGGCCGGGCTGAGTCTCATCCTCGGGGATCGACTGTTTGCGCCCATAAGTTGAGCGAGAGACAGTATCAACATAAAAAGATTAATGCTTACCTGTATTATGTATTTGCCCATGTCCCCAACAATCTGTATTCTTTCGTGAGCAATGTCAGTGGACCTATGGGATGGAAATCTACGCACAACGCCCTTCTCGCAGCACTCTACGAGCCCGCCAAACTTGAGGGTCGTCCAATTCTTGGCACACTTCCTCTTGAAGTCGCCTAGTTCGGCTTCTTCGCGGACGATCTCTCCGTCCATTGCACGCATTTCTTCACGCAGCCTATTAAGCACCTCGGTTTGGGCCCCGAGGTTCTTATGCTCAGGGCTCATTTTATTCAGCTTCTTCTCTGCTGCCTCTGCGGATGCGCCGACACGCTTCCGCCGCCGACGGAGGTCATCTAGCGCTTCTTCGCGGGTACGTACCGCTTTCATATTGTCTCGCACAGTGTGCTGAAGGGATGCATATGTCGATAGAGCAGCTGAGAAGTGAGCCATGATAGTCGATGATGCGGTGAGCGTATCCTGAAATTCAATTAGGTCAATGCACAGATATACCGCTGAGTTCGGGGTAGGACGCACTCCGAGATCATCACCCTCCCCTTGGCCCCAAACCCTGAGGGCATCAGAGGCTTTGCTGAGATCAACACTCAGTCGTTGTAACCTGTAGATTTGAGAAGTCAGTAAACCAACCCGCGTCCTCGCTCACCACCACGCACGACACGAGGACCGTCTTTTCTGCGGTAATGAGGTCTTGTAATGGTCTGAGATCCGAATTCCCAGCTAACGCGGGAATGGTTGTGTTATGTGCGATCTTTGTCGCTGCAGACTTGAACATTGTCGACGCTGCCCACAATGTGGTCTGCTGGTAATCTTGTTGTCGTTGTGGACGTTGTGGAGTGAGCTGCGTGAAGGAGCTGTGACGTTTCAAGGAATCAAGCGCCGACCGCATAGCCGTTTTCGGAAATGAGCGGATTTGCTAAATCAGGTAGGCAACATGGAGGAGAAAGTTCGTCGCTTGGTTTCGTCCATGCCTCCATCACGCATCACTGTTCAACATGATGGCCATCAAGCTCATCACTTACCGTGGGCGGTTCTTTTGTGTCGGTTGATAAATGTGTAATCAAACGCGAACTACCGTCAAAGATTCTCCTGGGGTATCATGCACATCGTTCTCATTTCGGTGGCTTCTGCCAGCCCCCTTCGTCGAATCTGCGATTCCGACTCAAAAACTGGATGAATTGGCTCTTGTCTACTCAATTATCTCGGTGAGGCGGAAGTTCAGTAAAATGTATGTTTCCATGTTTTCTTGTTTGTATGAACTCATTGCTTGCTGCAACTGTATCAGCCTCGTGCATCTTGATACAGCCTAGCCGGTTTACCTCAGAGTGCCATATTGCACTCTAGCGCATTTCCCGTGCATAATGTTCTATGAAACGCCTTCGGATTGCAGAACATGTTGTCGCTATCAGCCTTGCTGGATACTCTCACGCTGATCTGATTTTATGGCAGCAGACCCCTCACATGCTTGCACTAGCAACAGCAAAAAGAGTCGTTGAGAAAGCGTGTTCGTTCGAAGGTGCGTAGTCCTGGAGGTGATTAGCCGTACACATGCGCTGTGGTCAATTTTATTCCGAACATGTGACCGACGTCACACACGAGGACGACGCACTGCTTCAGCTTCTCAAAATACCATGATGGCGGTACTTGGAATATCTCAACCACGTATTGGTCGCCTTTTTTAAGCCCTGTAGCCTCCCTAGATCATTTGTCTTATCCGGGTGCAAAGTCCGCCTCAGAAATGCCCCAGCGACACTCCGAATAAGTTCGAACCACTTGCACCGGGTCGACGTTCGTGGTCCCGAGAACGTTGCAATCCGCCCCACGATCGAGAATGGGCCCCCACCCTTCCTATCTTCCAGCAGAGCCCTCAGGGAATTGACTGAGCATGAATAAACAGCCGAATGACACCGCATTTGATCAGTACTGGTATGTTCAAATTTTGTAGATTGATTGATGAAGTACGGCACTCCACCCTTAAAGACTCACGCACAGGGCAAGCACCGTTTTCTGTTTCTCCTCTCCTACTCCCTACACTTAACGAGAAAATTGTGTTCTTCATGCTCGAAGTATCAGAATCAGAATATGTCGGTACTGCGTATGTCATCTGGGTAACGCGAGCTTGCCAAAGTGAGCTTCCTTTCTTCGGGGTCAGGCAGCCCTTGCGAACATTGTTTTATGCAGTGGTTGCTAGTATCATCATCTTATACGACCATAGTGAGCACCAGATTTGTTGTGGTGATAGATTTTCCCGTTGATACTACACAAAGTCATCACGTTTGATAGAGAGGTAACTGTATGCTTTCACTTGTGAGCTAGCTCCATCTCACACGCATACTCAGGTAGAGCTCATATGGGTAAGCCCGAAGATTTAAGAGATGCTCCTGCGATAACTTGGTTTCAACGCGTCCATTGCCACAGAGCCAACGTTTATCAATCGGCACTGTTCTATATTGTATAGTACGCCGAAGATTTCACATTTTCATACAAACATCCCACGCGACCTCACTTTCTTTAGATGCGTTATGTTGGGGATGGCCTTGGACTGTAAGTCTTCGAAACTTTAACGACCTGCTTACAGGAGCTGAGCGCTGGGTCTCCAGTCTCAATGCGGTAGGTAAGAAGAACTATTTTGCTCGGTCCCTTCGGCAATTTCTGACCTGTATCATAGCTTTCCTGAGCCAGAGGCAGTCGCAGGAGGTAAATAACTGCTCGCTCGCTCGGGTCCCCTTGCTAACTAGTCCATCACAGTTGTGAGTTATCGTTGTTTTATCAAACCAGCTGAGCACATATCAGCCAGTCCTCCTAAGATGTCGGCTTACTACTTTTCGTCTTAGTTGTGAGGAATTTCCAAGCCCAGGTCCAAGTAGAGGCTAATACTTCAAGTAGGCAATGTCTTCGTGTACGCTCAAGACTGGCCGGGCGTTCTGCTTCTGTTTATCATGCAGAGTGAGTACAACGCAGACCGGATGGTATGCACATGAGTAATTCTGGTGAAGTGATACTCCAAGCTCGATTATACACCTTGTACGGAAGGTCGAGGAAGGTCTTAGGGTTTATGACGATAGGCTTCGTAGGTGAGATAGTGACCATGTCTATGACGCTGGGAATCGTCGATGCCGACGCGATAGGTATGAACCGAAATCTGCCATGCAGGAGAAAAAGAGTACCTTGATGATATGGTCATTTCTCAGCCATCAGTGAACCGGTTGCCGGGTTGTATATCTGTACCGATATATGGGGTTCAACTATCTTTAAATTTTACAGCTTCTGGATTCCTGTCGTCATCTTCGAAAGCATCCTGTGTCTCCTCGCTCTTTGTGTCAGCATCAGACACTTATTGTCGGGATATCGGGCAAGAGGGATCAATGGTGTTGACTTATCAGGAGCGCTCGTAAAGGGGAATGTATTCTATTTTTTCTGGTATGTATTTCCACGCGGGCCTTTGGGATCGTCTCAGAACTGACACATTCCTGTTGCAGTATACTGGTGGCTTGCGTGGTCAACACCGCCATGTGGCAAAACCTTGGGGTATGAGCCGAACTTTGTCTTTGAGCATGCGGACCAACTCGTGATTCTCCATAGTTTCAATGGATTGAGGTGCCCGAAGGGTTCCCTGTGACGATGGCGGTCGTCGTAGGGTGTCGGCTCATTCTCAGCCTACGGTCGGCCCTCTTGCAAGATTCAGAAGCAGAAGTAGGAGAACAAGTGGTCTCGTCTCGTCTCTGAGGTTGATGTATCTGTATCAAAGCTGCGATCAGAACGCAGACAGAACATTTTGTGCCCTTAGGAACTGCAGAACTTGTTATGTATTGAGATCGCGGGTTGAAATATCACGCTACATGCAGATTCTTGTGATAATGTTATTGGATCTGATGTAGCGGCCGGAAGTAGAGCGGTAAGCCTCTTCTTCAGATAAGAGAACACGTTCTATTGATCGAGAACACCATGGCCTTAGTATGGACCATCAGCTTGTGGTTACAGACGCTCATCGTACTCCGAGTATTCCCTATCGTAGGCTAAGAATATTGCAATATTGTTAGGATCGCAGTAACAGCGTTAGAGGCTCTACTCGCATGTCTGTGGAACGGACTCGATAGAGCCGCCTATCCGGTAATTCGGCGCATATGGTGGAAAGAAGAACGTTCTGCAGCCGATCTTGAAGGAGTTTGACCCTATGCATGATGGGGTGCTATTGACTCGGACGACCCGGTTGAAGTCATGATCCATGGCGGCTATGTCACGGTGCGGCATTCAAATGGAATCCTGTCCCTCACGAGTCACGAAACCTAAAGTCGCTCAGCTATTGCACGAATGGTCGCTTTGTGAGTAAAACAAGACCAACGAAGTTAACATCCCGAAGCCCTGCGGCGGCGCCTCGGGTGACCGGGTCATAGATGACTCCGGCGAAGATAAGGTGCATGTACCGTATACGTAATTCTACATGAAGTCGCCGATCGTCAGGCTGTGTGGGCCTTGCCGTAATTTCTTCAGTGGTACTTACCATCGAGCGTTTGGCGTCCGGTGCTCTGAACAGCTCGCTGGTATATTCCTTCGGCTTGCATCCGTCTGCCAACCCTTGCAGCAAGCCTGCAGAGGCTCAAAATTACGGACTATCATAGGTATTCTATAAGGTAAATGACTGACTTGACCGTCGTTTCCTCCATCTGGAGAGAATTATCACAGGATAATCACTCATAAATTTGAAACTTGGAGATTGGCGCCTCGAGCGGTACAGCCTTGCCAGCAATGTAACATTCCGGACTCGAGATTTTCGTCCAGCCGTCCGGCTCTCAGGCCTTAGGAAGTGTGGTTCTCGCAAACTTGGATTGTTTCGTCACTCCAGCGGCCTCATACTACTCTGGTGACAGACTCGAGTTCGAAGGACTCGGAGCGCTCGCGCAAAAATGGACCATGGAACGTTACCTCCTATTCCCCTTGCTCCTCGGAAGACCATAGCTGCATGACATCGAGTATGTTGCCCTTGAGGCATATTTCCCATCAGAGATGACAAGACTCATACCTTCCAATACCTGGAATTCGCAAATCCACGTTCCCCCCAGCCCCAATCGCCACCGCCATTCTTCCCAGCCTTTGGGATGAAGGTCACATACCACCGTATAAAGCCCCCCCCCAGCTGTCAGGAGACAGCATCAAGGGTCACCTATAGCCTCTGTCCCACC
Organism: Hydnomerulius pinastri MD-312; assembly: GCA_000827185.1. Lineage (NCBI taxonomy): Eukaryota > Fungi > Basidiomycota > Agaricomycetes > Boletales > Leucogyrophana > Leucogyrophana pinastri. Next base: position 396,234 of record KN839856.1, on the reverse strand, counting down.
TCCAAGCCCTCACAATGACTGTGCAACACCTACTACCTCGCATCTCTGACATAGGTTATCATGTATACACCGCTTTCCTCTTCACGAGGGCGGATATCAGGACGTGCCTCGTACCAGTGGTAGGTATGACCCGCAAATGCGTATTCATATCACGCTAACATTGATGATCAGACTCTTTTCGCTGTCGCCGCGGCACCCTTGTGCAGTACAGTCCACCTACTGCATTCTGCGTTCTGGATCTGGCTCCACCTCCTACAGTTTAACGTCGCCAACCAGATCAAGGCGCCTGAGGAAGACAAGGTCAATAAGCCATCCCGGCCTCTTCCGTCTGGGCGTATTACGGTTTACAATGCTACCATTTTCCGGTGGTTCCTTGCTCCTCTGTGTTTGGCATACTCGGCGCTTTATAGCGTACAGCTGGCATTTGCCAGTCTTGAGATGCAGCTGTTCACTATCTGGTACAACGAACTTGACGGTGACAAAAAATGGTTCTCGAAAAACCTTCTCACCGCTATCATGTATGGCTGCTTGGAGCTTGGAGGTACCCTTACTGCAGGTAGGTTTCACGACATATCTGACATAGCATGTGAACCTGATCTCCGTGATCAAGGATGCGATTGCACCAGAGTCAGCGAGACTGGAAAACTCGCAATCCAATTGACCGTTGCGGTGTTTGCATCTACGCTTCATTCTCAAGACTTCAAGGACGCGAACGGCGACCGTATCACAGGCAGGCGGACATTGCCCATCTTATTCCCCGTTGGTTCGCGCATTTCCATCGGACTCGGCATTCCGGTCTGGTCCTTGTTTCTTTGCCACCTCTGGGACATCGACTTGTTGTGCTCGGCCGCGTTTATCGCCTATGGTTGTTTCGTTGGGGCACGCTTCATGCTCTACCGCACAGTTGCGGACGACAAACGCTCTTGTAAATACTACAGCGTGAGTAGCGTACTCTCTCCATCCGATCGCATGCTAAATTTTCGTTTAGCTCTGGTTTTCTATCCACCACCTCCTGCCTGGATACTGGAATTACTTCCACGATGGCAGCGAGCACCCGAGTGGTGAGTTTATTGAGAAGGTTTGGGCTACGATCACGGAGCGCGTTGGATAACTGCTCGGCAAATGCGTCTCGGAGGCTGCTTCAATCAATCACTACATATTCAAAATTATCCCTACAATGCTCTGTCACAACTCCTAGCCTCCTCGACGAACTTGTCGAAAAGCAATTAGGTGCTGTGCACTCTTCACACGAACCTGAGATTGTTTTGCGACAGCACCTTTGATTATCGTGAGGCATTGATACGATGTCCTGCGGAGCCAGGTAGTGTCACTAACCTTCGTATGTCCCCTGGCCCGATGTCGACTACTCCAGTAATATGCGTCGCCTAATAACCTTCCAGGATTTTCTGCCAGCGGCTTTTGGCCAGTGTCTTGAAGGCAAGGAAGCGCCGAAGAGCAAGCTTCCTGTATGCAGTATCACCCATCCCTTCGCTATCACGTCGTGTGTCTCCTGCGACAGTGACGCATTTCCAGACCTGAGTTTCAGTAGCAGGATACTGGCCGGTGATGACAGCGGTGCTCAGCTCTTCGGTTACCGGGACAAGATAGAAGGTAGGGCGGGTTCCGGACATGGTAATGCACGGAATTGTCATGTGATTGAGGCGAGGAAGACCTTTCCCTTCGCGTTTGCTGTTGTTGAATTGAAAGGCAGCTATAGCCTCTGCAACAACCTGCGACTCTGCGTCGGTGTAGTTGGAAAATGTGTTGTCCTGGACTAGCACAAGCAGGATCAAGGTTGGGCGATATAGAAGGCATACGTCGGTCTGAGCGGACCGATTGCTTTCACCGCAGATCGTGAGCGGGATGACATATCGCGTGGATATGATGATGTGGCGCTCGTTGAAGCCTAGAAGCTTCAGAGTCTGCGCAGAAAAGTCGTCAATAAGACTCTCTTGGGTGGCGCTCGTGGCGAGATCTAGATAACCAAGGTATTCGGTGGTGACGTTGGAAAGGCCGGGATCGTCGGCGCCGGGAGGAGCAGTGAGAAGGGCGGGATCCATGTGGTCTAGCGACGGGTCTGCACCTGAGCGAAAGAACTGATCGGGAGAGACAGGGGTGATGGCGATGTTGTAGGCAAGCAGCTCGTTCTTACTCCAGTCGTTGCCTGACTTGGGAGACCGAATGAGATTAGCCATGACAACGTCAGAGTCTGACGACCGAGTTAGAGCATTGCTGAAGACAGTGAGGCTTCTCACTGACCTGACGAGATAATCCCACAAGATTGAGATGGTATCTGATGATGAAGGGATTGGCGATGGGCTGCCCAAGTGACAAGTCCTCTGTAGTGACTACGATCAGTAAATGGCCCCTGTATATCGATCTATCCACTGGCACTGCAGTAACGCGCTATGCTACAAAGCTCTGTGATTGTACAAGATGTATGACGATGCTAGTTGATGTCAAAATACGCTTGCAGATGACTAGCATTCAATATTACTTCAAACTGTTTTGAATGAGGACATCCTTTACCGTCACCCAATCACCCTCCACGCGGTCCACACAACAAAGCCAGCCAATGCAGTCCAAATGCTAGAACTAATCCGTGCCCCCTCCGAGACACCATTTGCCTGGTTCGACAACCCTCCATTAGGTGGTGATACTCCGCTTTGTGTAACTGATGGAGGCGACGCCAGAGGAACACCGCCTATACCAGTGCCTTTTGCAGGAAGAAGCGAGGAAGGCGCAGGTTCGACGACGTCTAGATAGTTACACAACCAGGGTGCCCATCAGTATGCCATTTGCACGACACGCTGCGCGGAAGGATAACATACAAGGATAATCAGTGTGTTCCTCTTCTGCCATATGTTTGTCGTCACAAAGTTGTTTGCCGGCATTGGGGTCCACAGTAGAGAGCAGGCCGATGCGAGGAGGGTCTTGAGACGGGCGGGCCAGCGATCCGTAGTGAAACGCAGCGAGGACGCTGTAAAATTGGGATAGAGTGAGATGAGATTACGCTAACATTTCATTTTGGGTAGCCGAGCGGCTCCAAGGGACTCCGGGAGGAGAGAGGAGGTGCACCCCGCACTGTGTCGCGTTGGGGACCAAACCCGATCGAGAAAATCATCCCATGCGAATGTATTGATGTGCCCCCACAGTTGACAGGTAGTTCCAGATGGCAGGGTCAATAACCGCGTCCGAGATGAACGGAAGCCCACTCTCCCCTTCTCGAGCCAAAGCCAGTCATCCGCATTATTTCCACCATGGCTCCTCATGGGCGATATATATCTGCCAGTGATAAATTGAACCCACTCACCTCTTCAGAAATGGATCTCCTAAATTCCAGCTGTAAAGGTATCCAGATCCGCCTGCAATAGGAACGTCGGTCGGCGCTATATTCGCTGCACAAGTGTCGACGTCCCCCGAGCGTACTTGGTTGACGAAATCGCGCGGGTCGACGGGGAAGAGCCTGCCTCCAATTTGGAATGATAGAGTGTGCGGCGGTGAACAAGCGAAATGCGGCCCTCCGAGCATGGTTTGGATATGCGAGATCACATCTGGAGGTCCTCGAATGAGTGAGTTTCCCTTTTTAGACGAAAAGGTCATGAACGAAGTAAACTATAGTAACAGAGGAAAGTCACGGACCGTGTCAATGAGCGCAGAGAGGGAGATGGCTGGTGAGGACAGCTGAGATCTGGGCAACTTGACTCCGTCAAAGTAGACCTCGTCCAGCGGTATCTCCCATGCTATTGGGTACACCTGAAAAAATGGAGCATGGTCCAAAGGTGAGCAATTAGCGCATCTCGACACGAATTGCACAAACCTCCTTAGGAGCGTCAGGTGGGGGCATTAGACCGCCCTGATCAGGAGGGTACCCACGAACAGGGACCCAGGTTAAATTCTCAGATTTTACGGAAGGAGGCAGCTCTCCTATCGACAACATTCCCTCGTTACCGCCAATTTGGATAGAATCGCGCTGAAGTGCCACCGTGAACATTGGAGAAGCCAGCTGCCCTTGGGCTACAAGACGCGGAATTAGTGGTCCGATCGCCGCGAAGGACGACAAGAGCTCAGATGTGCCAGCCATCTGACGCTTGGGGATCATTGAGGGGTTCAATATCGCAGCTGTACTGAAATTGTTCTTCGGGGACCAACGAGCGACGAGATTTTTGAGGTGATCAGGGAAACGAGAATTCATATCGGTGGGTGTAACGTCGCGATGCATCAGCGGGCTGTGATGCTGACTTGTAAACACATCGGTCCAGAGTACGCTATAATTGATAGTAAGCACCGGAACTAAGTCAACAGAAACATCCTCTGATTTACCTGTTTATAGGAAAGCCGAGACCAAAGATCCCCGCTGATCCTGTTTCAACGACGGACGTATTCGTATCATTGATCGCAGCAAAATATTGGTCTTGTGCTCCAAGTCCAGCGAGGGAGATGAGATCACACCCAATGGGACCTGTCGCGTGGGTTCCTGTCAGGGAGTCCCCATATACTAGGTTCGCGTCCAAGTTGGCAGAATGGAAAGTTGTGAGCGGATATAGTGGCACTTTACTTGCTAAGCATGACCCCTGACACGAGGTAGATAGTACCCAAAGGTCGGAAGATCCCGTGTCTTCGAAGAGGGACAGTTATTGATTGATCGCCAGCACGTGGTAGAGATATGAGCCCACCTAGTACCACTGGTAAGTCCGTTCCGCCAACTTGTATCAGGACATTATACGTCCTGCGCGATTGACGAGTTAGTAATCACAGACGAAGAAGAGGACAAGTTTCCTCACACGTCCTGGAAATCGCCGAGCCCGATGGCTCCGGTATTGGCAGAACGTTTAAATTTTCGTTTCAAGTCCGGCACTGTCCTTCGGAGGATGGGCAGATGAAGACCTCCGGAGGTCCGCTTTGCGTCGTACACCGGCGATGGTTGTTGGTCGCGTTCGATCACGTTGGACCGGGTAATGGCGGGCAATATTGCGAGCACAAGGGCCCATCCGAGCCGGCAGGGGCGCATTCCGGGGGTCGGGAACCTGTTCGATGTTGACGGTGCCCGCCGTGCTCCAAAGGATCGCGCACGAAAGGAACGGGTGAGGGGAAACGAGGGAAAGTTGGAAGTTGCGTCTCAAGGCTTTAACGTGTTGCAAATCTGCTGCCAAGATTCTTAGACAAGGCTTGGAGGAACGGAGGTCAGACTCTAAGCCTTCACGACATGCCGATGCCACGTGACCGCGACTTGGCTCTGATCGAAGTAGAGACCACCTGTAAAGTTCAGACCTGCACATAACCAAGTGCGTAAGTAAACAATTTGCTTGCTATTTCCTGCCTGTTGGCTTCAAGGAAGAAGTCGTATTGATAAAAGAAAAAACCTAGATCGATACAAGAAGCCCAAATAGGGAGCAGTAAGAGCCTGTGGGCAATTAGTCATACAAGATATACGTCCGCAAATGCATCAAGGTTCTGCATGACACCTTCAAGGAGTCGTAACCAAATTGCCTCCACTATTTAGATGGCCGTATAGGGCGTCGTTGGACTCAGTTGAGTGTGGACCCATCGCGAAATCGGATGAGAATATTGACGACATGTCGGCACCACCGTCGAACATGTTTATCACCTCAGCCGGCGACGACATGTACATGGTAGGATCCATATCCATGCCGTTGGACGCATCTAAGAATGAAGGTACGGAGAGTGATGCTCGCCGGTTGCTGAGGGTGTACTGCCCAGGGGTCGAAGGAAACGCTTGGGTAATTGTTTGCGGGCTCGTTAAACTGGCAGTAGGGTCGACAAAGAACTCGGAAGGTGAGAACGCCTCAGGACTACTGTGGTGGGAACCCGCATCACTGCCAGGTCCCCTAGCCGCACTGGGTGTCTTCTTGCGGACGGGTCTTATCCAGGGCGGTCGCGTATTTGACTGCTCCTGAGAGTCTGCGCGGGTTGGCTCAAGAGGAATTTGAGTTACTTTATCACGTAAGTAAGCAAGAGATAACGGCAATCAGAAGGATAAGCACACTCACATCGACAGAACTCTTCCATGAGGTCTCCTGACCTCTGACCGCAAACGTATCTCCCACTGAAGCGTCGTAGAAGACCAACACATGACCGAAGGGCCTCGAGGGCAGGCTGAATCAGCCGCTGAAGGTTCTCGGTCTTGCAGTTGATCAGAATCGCCACAAGGGTTCGACCGGCCTGGGTGAGTTGATGGATAACATGGACCCCATCTGCGGATGAAAGTTGGTGAATAAATCACATGCCAAGAGAAAGGTACACTCACAGTACGTCATCAATCCTTTGGCCGCAACCTGCATGTGCGAAGAGATGATCTGTAATGCACACGCCTGGGCTGCCGCCATCGCTTCGCGCTCGATATCGCCCAGCTCGTCCTCCGTTGAGCCGCTGTACACCCTTTCTGCCACGAAATTGGAAAATCGATGCCTGTGAATCAACATGCGTACGAACTGCTCGGCGCAATGCAGACGAACGGCCTGGGTAACCCGAATGACGTCGTCACTGGCCAGCGTTTCAGATGTGTGGGCCCAGTACGGTGGTATTGATCGGCGGATCTCGTCCAGTAGCCCTTCCTCTTCACGCAGGTCCTTAGGTCGCATGTGACCGGACAGGACACCAGCTGCACGTAAGAGGAAGGGAGACGAGTCACCTGTCCGATGACGCGGCGGTGGTATATCCAATACTGACTCCATCACGACCATGATTCGGACTGCGGCAACAAAGGCGCTCATTCGGCTCTCTGTGCCAGCCGGCTGGGAGAGCATGCCGTCGTGGGTGATAAGCTCGTCATCGACAACAGTGGGCTCCCCGATATCGCAGTCCCTCAGGCGGATCATTGGCGGTCTGCCAAAGTGGGCCGAGAGTTGCTTGTCCCACAGATACACGCACCAGAACGTGCGTTTCCGAACTTCATCCTCGATGGGGTCAAAGAGGTCATAGGTATCAGCCGAGCGGTGCAGACCAGCGTCTATCGACACAGTGATGGCCTCTGATAAGAGCGCAGCAGCTTTGGAGAGTTTACCAAGCCCGACTGCGTAGACGGCGGCGATTAGATCCGCTTGAATGGTGTACAATGTGGGGCGATCTGCGATAGGAAGAGTGCGGAGGCGACCAAAAAGTTCGAACCACTGCGTGCCAGCTGAGATCCCTTCGGTGGGATCCGACCGGACACGGGGATCGTCAATATGACGCGACGCGAGGCAGCAAATGGCGACAATGAAAGCCGCAAATCCGGGCTCACCCCACTTTCGAGGGTTTCCATAATCCTAGTGGCAAACGCGTGAGTCAAAGAAGGAAACCATGTGAAAGCCACAAACCGCCAAAAAGGTAGGAACATGCAAGAATGGGAGAAGATAGTAAGATGTGCACAAATAGCACTGCACCAAGCTGACACCAAACATGATCAGAAGGGACTAAATATATACATATGAAGTAAATCACCTGTCCATTAGCTCTGGAACAATGTATGAGGTTATGAGTCTCCACAGCGTTTCAGGGTTGACGTCAGTTCGTCTTGGTGTCCGATTTGGAAACCATGTCGTCTGAGAGGACCCTGATGGTTTACTGGCCCACGTTGGGTCAGGAGAACTCTTCTCCGTCTCAGACTTGACCGGTGTATGATTCTCGACCAGGAGGTCAAGTAGAGGTAAACCCGACGTTTCCCCTTGCCATCGCGTATAGCCCTCGTCATCGAAGTAAAGATACGAAGCAGATATTGACATGCGAGAAGGCTCCTCCGCGGATTGTTCAGTCCCAGAGCCGTTCTGAGAGTGAGAAGATTGTCCTAGCATGGAACGAAACACCGTATTAGGACTTTCCTGCCTTGGGGAACTCCTCTGGGGCTGGGCCGTGAAATGTGTTGATGGATTTGTAAGTGGGAAAACATGCAAAGACGGCGGAGGGACACCCGCGGGAAATGTGTGGTTCGCGGACGCGAATGTCGACAACGGACTTGCGATGCTGGCGTCCGGTGAAAGATGCTGAGGCGAGTCAATACCTCCAGCAGCGAAGACAGCAGGTGGGATTGCCTGAATGAGAGTCTCCAGCTGATGCATTCGGTCTTCAAGTGTAGCTGTGCGTCTGGAGGCTACTCAGAGAAATGGTCGCAAGAACGCATCCTGTATACGTACTTTGATTTGTGGGGGTGAGTCCTCTTCCCTGGTTCTTCGAAGGTACATGGTGAGTTAGCAGTCAGACAGGCCTGGCAGGGATGTCCTTCGTCACATTTAATTCGCCTTCGCCTACATTACGGTGAGCGGGGCAGATAATCAGCACCACGCAGTCACGGTGCAGCAAGCTCCGTAGGCGCTCACCGACAGCGATCACACGCTCTGAAACAAAACTTAGACAAGGTCTAATGTCCCGACATGTAGTATACTCACCTGCTCAGCTTGAATCTTCGTTCCTTCAGGATGGACGTTGACGGCTTTTCCTGGTCCTCCTGCGCTGGTGGCATAGTAGAAGTCTTTTTATAAAGTCAAAAAGTGGTGAGCGGAAGCCAGACTGAAAACGTTGGAATAAGTAACAATCCAAGTCAACGGCAGCATCAAGCAATCTCAAAATGCTCCCCTCCGGACCGTACCGGAACTTTCCGATCTCTCTGCCCATATCGGGTAATCGCTGCACGTTCCGCTTGTTCCTGGGGCGTGAGTGTCGCCCGAGTTTCATGAGTTGCCTGGCCAAAGAAGACCACTTCGCGAACCCCCAGCAGATCGTCGCGATTACAGCAGATAGAACAATTCCCTCTTCGTTGTCAGAATCTTCGTAGCACTCAATATAGACACTCGAAATTTTCGCTGAGGGGCTAGGTACACCGGTGGAACTGGAAATGCAGCTGGCCAACGGAACTTTCAGGAAGGGACCTAGGGGCCAGCTGGCCGCCGTCGCTGACATTGGAATTATGCTAGGACTAAAGTGTGGTCAATATTACAGCAATGTGTGCTCGGTACCAGTCGGGAAAAATAATGACAGCCCCCATGCGTTGAAAGGTTTGCGCTACCTCCGTAAGAATCCGCGGACATGGGGGCGTGGGCAGAGAGGCGCTGTGAACTTCCCGGCTTCTGAATCCGAGCACCCCATTCCCCCTCATTACGGACGCACACATAGCTTCCAAAAGTTCCAAGGATTTTTGTCGATAGGGGACCAATCATCCAAGACACGAGCTGTTATTGCTGGCCTGGTCTAACGAGTTTGGGACCCAGCTTTGCAGAGATAAGGTAAAGTACTCAGTCCCTGCGTACAGATTTCAGGAGACAGCGGTGCTTACAGCAAAAGCTTCCGCGTGCGAAACCTACCAAAGAGGATACAATATGCCGCTTGATTTAGAGTGCGGTGTAGGTGCTTGTCACTGTCAGTCTTACCCCGGTGACCCAAGACTCATCGCAGAATCGTGATTGGTTGCCACTGCGTTCATCCTTAACCCTGGAGAGGCGCGCAATATACAGGTCGTCGAACCTGACAACTGCCTTGATTGGTTGTCGTAAGGAGGGCTCAATAGCTTGGTTAGCAACATTCAGAGGAGTTGCTTCTGTCTCGTGTCGTGAGTCGTCTTTAGCACGGCGCAAATAGTACAAATATAGGCGATACCGTTTTAGATGGTCTTTCTAAGTCAATGATGAGGGGGCAGAATCTGGTCAGATGTGTAACAAGGGATGGCCACGATTCCGGATCTCCTGGACCGAAAGCGCGAGACATAATTGTAGAAGAGAAGATCCCATGGCTTACTGACCGATAGTGAGATCTGGTTGTTCAAGCCTTGAGCCCTTGGAGATACCCATCAGATGATAGAGCAGGCGTCATCCCGTGGAAAACACCCTGCACTGGGAGCCCATAAGAGAATCCAATTTACCCAAATGATCACAACCAATGACCCACTTGGAATTAAGGACCATGTTTCATTTTCTGTTGTTGTGTACTACGGATCCCTGCAGATATGGCAGTGAGGGCTAGTCGTGCTATTGCATGACGACGTGACATAAGATCAACACTCACAAAACGAGGCAAAAGCGGTCTGCGCGCACCAAGGGATCGATGGAGCGTTGGGTGCCTGTTTCCAGAAAGCTTCCCCCCTTCGCTTCCGACAAGCAAAGACTCGATGCGTGTCACAGCCGTCCACCTTATCCGTTCCCAGAGCCCAGCTTCGTACACTCCGACCAAGGGGCACGTGAAGATTCTCTATAATCAACTTGAATCATGTCCCCCGGGCGTGACTTCAGTATACTCGGGAGGACACGGGTACACGTATCTTTATCCAGCTTTCATTCCAGATAGCGTCCATGAGGATGTCTTCTGACACCGTACATGGCCCCTCGGAGAACCTGTGTCACTGAAGATATACTAGTACCCATCCTTCGTCATGTCCAAATCGATGGCCTCTTGTCAATTTTACACGCTGTGTTCCACGATACGCCTTATCAGCCTGGAGATTGGCCCGGGACCCAAGTTCGAGTTCTTTGTTTCCTAGAGCGTCTTTACCTCTAATTCCACGCCTTCAAGTTTGACCGTGACCAGGATCGGTCTCGCAGATGGACGATCTGCTTGGAAGCTCTAGGAACGCTGCTGTAAAATAGAACCACAAAAACAGAGGGAGAGGTGAGGTAACGATGAAATTCCTTAACCTTACGCCCATAGACAACTGTGGCCTGGTCACTGTCCTTCGCGATTGGGACCCGGGTGATTCGGAAGATTGACCGACGTACTCGCGATAAGAGCATCTTCAGAGCCCAAAGTTCAACCAACCCGGTGTGGAAGTGGGACCGTGACAAAGTTGAAAATTGAAAGAGCTAAACTTTTCTTTCATCACTCAACAACGCGTGTATCGGGAGATCTTGATACGCTACTCAACGTCTGACATATCAGCAAGTTCCATCACAGACATGAGACGAACGTGGTCCTTATTATTATATGTAAAGGCGAAACCCTATCATACACATAGCAAAAATGAAATACGAACTTCCTAAGAACGAACGACAGCTTCCAGATTGAGCTCATCGCACGATCACGTTGTCCAACCCCTGTGGAACATCCCGCAAGAGCTACAGAGATCCCACCTCAATTATCCAAGCCGAACTCCTCGTCGTCTTCTTCCGAAGAGTCAATAATATCCAGGTGGGTTATCTCTTCGTACATAGCCACCAAGGGTCGCCCTGATAGCCAACTGCTTCCCTCGAGATGCAGGGTCACCTCGGGGACGCGGGGTGCTCCCATTCTCCCTCGTTCTTTCAGTGTGAAGCCCAGAACATGGTACGCCTCTACCTCGGAGTGTGTGACGTCAAGGCACTCCAGGCGGATGCACGGCGCCGTCATCCGAACTTCCGAAATGTTTTGGGAGCCACAAAAGTGCTGCTGGGGCAACAGCGAAGCGATTGCGTGCGTAGGAGTGTGACGGAGGGTGAGTCGTCGGAGATTTGGGAGAGAAGCGAAGAGCATGCTGTAGGGAGTCATGCAAGCCGTGATGCGATGTAGCGTGAGGTCCTCGAGTAAATGAAAGGGCGACTTTCGCGGCGCGGTATCCGGGCGTTTCAGAGATGCTGGCTTTGGGAACGCGTTGTCCAAAGGTGTGGCAGGTATCAAAAGTGATCCCGTACTGCAATACATCAAAAGATGGCTTCCATCATCGGAACCGCGATCAACGTGGGCGACGCCCTCGGCCACGAGGGTCTTCAGGTTTGGGCAGCGCAAAAGGCTCAAGGCCCGAGCAGCATCTTGCGAGCTGTCGTATTCCAGGTGCAATTTCTCCAATGAAGGCAATATGACCGCGTGGCCCTCAAATGTCTCTTCTGCGCACTGAGGCCCTGACAGCTTCAGCGACAGCGATCGAAGGTTTGGGCATCCTTTTAGGATCCGACAGAAATCCGAGACCGAAGGACGGACTTCGCAGCAATGATATGAAAGTTCAAGAGTTTGAATACCCTTTGATAAGCCTCGACACGTGTCCGACACCAAAGAGGCAAAGTCAGCCCAGTTGACATGGACTCCGAGAAGGGATACAGAACGAAGCCGGGTGAGCTTTCTGGACGCAGCAGAAAGTGAGTCGGACGGGTGGTCAAGTAAAGCCGCAAAGGGGTTACAGATCGGCTCTTTGAGCTCCGGAGGAACGAAAGTGTCGGAATGGACGATATATTCGTTGCAGCACATCAACGTAAGGGCCTCCAGACACGAGGCTCCCCCAATTGTGCTGTGGGAGCTGCCTCGATCGGAATGAGGGTTGCTCAAGCGATGTATAGTGGCATGCATGGGCGCCCACGTATCGGTTAGAATGACCAAAGACCGCCATCTGGAAACATGGTGAAAGAGAATGTCGAGAATTTGCGTCATAATTTGCGGGCAAAATGGGTGATTGTCAACAGGGCAGCCTTCGACGAGTTGACCACCATCACTGAGCACGACATATTCAGATACCATATACACAACAGCGGAGAGGACTCACAAGAAATCAGGGAAGTCCCAGTCCGGGTCTCTCCCATCGATTAATATATCAATAGGAGAGTTGCGAGAACGCGATAGAAAACGGCCGAGGCTTTCGACGTCAAGAATGCGCCCTGGGCTGGGATGGAAGCAGCTTTCCTCCCGGATATAGCCGCAGTCAATGATGTTGTCAATGGAGACGAAGATGCTTGTCCATAGTTTTGGGTTTGCCCAAACCAAGTCTCTCCAGCGTCTATTTACGGTGGATAATGTGGTAGGCGCTGTGACACTGGCGGGGTGAAATGGCAGCTTCTGTTGGTTATCACCAACAACAGGGAACTCATCAAGAGAAAGTGCGTGCGTGACAAGTTCAAAGATATAGGAAAGGATCTCGTTCGGCAGCTTACAGACTGGAGATGCTCGATGACCCCAGCCTCTGCTGGTTGGAAGGGTTTGTGAAGAGCTCATATGGGACTGACGAGTGCAGGTCGAGCGTCCTGGGGCTCTGGTAAAGTTGGACGTGGGTGTGGAGTCCCTATTTCTTTATGTCGCCCGCAGTAGGGCCCTGTAGATGTATTCATGCTTGCTTTGTCGCAGAATGATTTGCAGACAAAGCAGGAGAACTTCGGATATCAGCAAAAATTAGAGCGTATGTCAAAAACAGATTAGATCGCATCGGGGCTTATTGTGTTTCGGCTGAGGCCGTTCACACGGGGCAACACGTCAGGTCCGCGATGACGGTCATCACCATGGACGTATATACGTGACCTGTGGGGTCCTAGGGTTTGAGCTTAGGAGGAAAAGCGGTCTTACAACTTTGTTTTCAAGCTAGGTATGTGGTGGGCTTGTGGCTGATCATGAGGACGGTTTGCCACCGCGCCTCTTCCTCAAGTAATTCACTGGATTTTCGAGTTGTGGAAGTGGTGCAGTCAGGTCAGTGGCCAATTAAATACTAGTACTCTGATGTGAACGAAGTGCTTTGAGTCCGGGGTTGAACGTTGAACTTTCAACGAGTGCAAAAACGAGTTGGTCACCAGGCTGGCGTCTTACTTGCCAATCCATGTCTGACTCCTGAGCGACAGCCACAATTAATGTGGCACCAGTCGCAACCGGCGGAGTGGTGACTTTGAGAAGTCCGACCCGACTCCTTGAGGTACGTGGCTCCCGGGGCATGCGTGATATACTTGATGACTGCATTTCACCAGGCCAAACCAGAACTTGAACTGTTCAAGGGTCCTGGGTTGTCGTCGCCAGACACTCGCCAGACTAATGTGTGCCGAGGTGATTTTTTTCTACGGGATTGCGATGTCATTGCGGGACTGATTGTCGTTGATGCTATACCTCCTTCAGGGGAGGACATCAACTGGGCTTCGTCGTGGACTACAATGTCTCCGTCTTAATAGCAGTCTGTCTCTCTCCAAGTGCCGAAACCTTCTATACTAGAAGGATACTCTCCGGCGCCTATTGATTCTCAAGAATTCTTGCTTTACAGCCTCATGGCCCCCAGCATCACGTATCAAACATCAGTCTATCAGCCTTGTGTTGATGGATAACTTGCCACAAGGCTTCGAATCATAGCGCCCGTGGGTCATCACAGCATCCTAATAATAGGAGTTTTTTTATCCACAACCACATGGCCACGAGCGAGAGCTTTCCAACAGCTGTGGCCCAAGTCGTGGAATGCGGCAGCCCCCACTAATAATGGGTACGTGGGGGGGAAGTGACCTGGCCTTCAAGAGAATGGTTGCAGGAACGATTCGCTGCGGGATCAAGATATGTGAAGCGTGCGGACGAATACACTATGAGGCCAGACATCAGTCTTGTGACGTGGGGAATGAACGGTTATAGCCCAGTCGTAATATTCATCGCAAGTCAGGAAATCCATCAAAGCGAGTCACCATCCCATACGACCTGTGAATTTATAAAGTGTTTCCCTGGTACTCTTCATTCTCAAGCTAACTTCTTCGCGTCCTGAATCTCCCCAGCTGGCTATTCTCGAGGCTTTACCCGTACCTACCATTAAGCGTCTGCCCATGTCCGGACTCTCCGAAGCAGATTATGCTAACGTCGTTTGGATCACTCGAGCCTGCCAAAGTAAGCTGTAACAATCCCTGGCGCCTACTATTGATTTATTCAACTGTTATCGTCTCACTTGCAGCAAGTGCAAGCATCGCGATTCTATATGATCATGGTAAGCTTGAGCCACCCCCTGTTTCCTTTGCGATTTTCTTGTTGCTTACCATAGGTACAGTCATCACGTTCGGCGACGAGGTGCGCTGATTTCTGACCTGTGATTTGGCTCCAACTCAGATGGGCTCGTATAGACTAAATACATCTGGGTATGTTTCAAGTACATGAGACCGAGGACAACGTCTCAGGATTCACTCAGCACTCCCCGCTGTCTCTTGGTACCATCCTCTACTACATTGTAAGTTCTTCGTAAGCTCCAAGTTGATCTCGACTGAAAATATTTCGCAGATAAGATACGTTGGCGATGCTGTTGCCATGTAAGCAATCGGATTATAGGGCCAATTGACGCGATACTGACACCCATCCACAGAGTTGACGCATCAGGTATTTTTTTATGGAAGGTCGACATGGAACAACTGTCCTAACGAGTTGCGCAGCCTTCTTAGTAAAACGTGCAGGAGACAAAGTTGGTCTGGCTGTTTGCGATCTAGGAATTCTACTGACTGCTCGGTAGTTGTAGGTCCTGTCCGAGTTTTCCAAAACATTCAGCTTGATCAAACCGCTAATGATTGGGATATTTTGCCAGCTGTGCGTCTTCAAATCTATCACGCGAGCCATTACTCAATATTGCTTTAGGTACTCTAGGCTGGTATCTACAACCGCTGCTGAGCCTTCTGATCTTGTTTCTGATGCAAGGTAGAATCCCTTATCTTGTCAGCGCCAGGTAATGACATTTTTTTCTACAGTTGTTCTCCAGGCTCGCCTATACGCACTCTTTAATCGCTCAAGAACTATCCTTGTTATCATGGCAATAGCCTTCGTTGTCGAAATAGCGGCAGTGTTGACCATTCTAGCACAGTTTTACATTGACTCGCGATGTAGGGAGCCCACCACACTCCATTGTACCTGATCAAGTTCTGATGTAGCTGCTTAGTTCAAGCGGTGACGGTTGCTGGGGCCATCACCTGCATGTTTGAGCAAGGTCCTAGCGGCCGCTACCACTTTTGGTTGCCCATTATAGGATATGAAGGGATACTCTTCTCGCTCGCACTATGGTTCGGATTCAAGCGCTATACTTCACGTAATCGATTTAGGGGATCTCCTCGAGTCAGCATTGTCGATGCGCTCGTTCAAGGGAATGTCATATCCTTCTTTTGGTATGCTGCTTTCTCTTTTGGTCTTGAAAGATTGTTGATGAGACATCTAGTGTACTGGTGCCATGCATCGTGAGTGCCGTGATGTGGCAAACTCTCTCGGTAAGCAATGAACGTTATTCTCCCAGTCTCGGTGAGCCTACTGGATGTTCATTCTAGGTCGATTGGATGGACGTTCCAGAATATTTCCCCGCCACTATGGAAGTCGTGATGGGATGTCGGTTGATACTGAGCCTGCGCTCGGAGATGATACGTACGACACTGCCGGGATCTCAGCATAGCCTGTCGATGTGGACAGTTGATCTCTCAAACCGCGACTAGACCGCAGCTAGCTGTAAATGAGAGCAGTAAAATTCCAATGCTGCGCAGGGTATATCAATCATGAGTTAAACCCATCGGGCTATCTTCGAGTTGACCGGTCTTCACTGGATACGACGATTGCACGACAGGGTTAGTGCAGACCGAGACGGTGGGTGTAAATTCGACATTTGGGTTCCCAATGCCCAAACCGGCACGTTCTCAGCGTCCAGCGTCCAGGGGATCCGGATGAATCATCTGTGACGATCGCCTGCATGCTTCCAAAGAAAAAGAAAAAGAAAATATTACCGTCCGAGACTGTGCTGCAAGATACACTCTTTGCGCCATGTATTTTACAACCTCCTCAACAACAATACCTTTTCGTTGTCAAGACCCTGCTCGGGACCGATGAGGCGAACTGGTTCAGGAAAACCCCGGTCTCACGGAATCCTGCTCCAACCTTGACGGTCTGGATACTTAGGGGACTAACAACGATCACCCTCAGAACGTCAAAACATGGAGCATAATGTCATTTTTCGTCAAACAGTAACCAATATTTCTCCATCCGAAGGATTGATACCCCCGGAATTACGCGTTAAGGTTGATGGGACTGCAACCGACGTTGATCAGGCCATTCTGCATGAAACGTCAGCATCGGTGTTCAGGAAAGGAGTGTCGTAGAACGTACGAATTGGTTTCCAGTGCAGCAGACAGGCTGTTGAGTGCATGTGGCGCCGCTGCCAGTGCCGACGACAGTGATCGGGGTACACCCGAGCCCGACCAACCCAGAGACGGGGCCGAGGACGACACCCAGCAGCCCAAGAAGGGTGGTGAGGGATGTATCGGTGCTCTGTGAAAGGGCATGTTCATTAAATACAAACTAGGGCACGATATTGGTTCTTACGGAGTAGGTGCTGTTGCAGCACGATATAGAGCCCGTGTTGCATTGACTGCTGCCACCGCGCGCTTCAAGGTCATTGGGGGTAGCTGTGGCAACTGCAGCGAGAGCAACAATGGGGAGGAGGAAGGCAGAGGGGCGACCGAACATTTTGATCTGAGCTTGGTTTGTTTGTTTGTTTGAGAAGGATTCGATGATGAAGCTGAATTGAGTGCAGATTGACCAAATGATCAGCCACCCTTTATACTGCGATGACCTGCCACAGCATCGCCGCTCCTCGAAAGTTCAGTGTCAAAAAATCATGGGGTGCCTTCATTACCGCCCAGTATCTGAGAAGTGCCGTGAAAAACTTGAGTGAGTACCTTTCGTACGCGAGCGACTCCAGGAGACTTATGTGTAGTGTCATTGGTTTGGGTACAAAAGCAGTGATCTTGCATTACCACAGGAGAAGATGGCTTAGAGACCGCATTCCATTTGATGTCAAGGGTTACTAGAACTCAATGCAATGTACTTCCAGTACCTGCCCAGAAAACAGATAAATCACGAATTTCTGTCATTATCATGAGCTCTTCCCTAGCTGATACGAGCAACGATGGACAACTTACGTTCGAGGTCCACGGCAGTATAGAGTAAAGACAGGGGGGAATGGTTAATCCCCGCCAATGAATAACTGAGGGTACTCATACGAGGTGATGCCATCAAAATTGATGTCGAGGTCGTGGTCTTGGCCCCCGCACTCCGCCCGACTGGTGGAATGTGAGTGACACCAAGATGTGTGATCTCGTCCGGCCCGAGCGGATCAAGGAAAATCGACATTGCATCCTGCGAGGCAGTCCACGTCGCACCACTATTCATCAGAGGTGACCTAAGGTGACGTTAGTGATCAATTTTTGGCACATGAAGGCTCCGTTCCAACTGATCTTTGTGGGGGGAAAAGAGGGACCAAGTCGAGATATGTTGCTGTATGCCGACATCAGGCCCACTGGGACCTTACTTCAATTCCGAGGGTGCCAATCATAGGTTATGAAGGCATACTATGCCCTTCCCCTTGAAATAGTAGCGCTTTGAAACCGGTGACAAGGTTCCATGTGTGGATGGACCCACCTTTGGAGGAGTGCTCGGAAACGCAGTTTAGAGGTTGGGGTGGTCAAGTCGCACTGTACGTGTACGTTCAGTTAGATTGCCCCTGGAGAAATTGCAAGGCTATGACGAAGATGTGGGCTTTTCCAGAGTGCTCTAGGATGTCTTCAAGTTGTCGGAGTCGGGCTGAGACGAGCTCCTTGTCCACTTCTGCCGCATCGAATTCGCGTTCGGCTGTCGTCCATGCACAAGCAGCCACGCACGTCTGTTGATCGCCGTGGAGACCACTCACCCAGTCCCTCCTTCGCACTCTCCAAATAAATTTTTTCCAGCTTCAATCTCTTCTCAGCGAGCGTCTCCACTGCTGTCAGGCTCGACGTCCACCCTGA
Organism: Hydnomerulius pinastri MD-312; assembly: GCA_000827185.1. Lineage (NCBI taxonomy): Eukaryota > Fungi > Basidiomycota > Agaricomycetes > Boletales > Leucogyrophana > Leucogyrophana pinastri. Next base: position 377,818 of record KN839856.1, on the reverse strand, counting down.
CTCGGAGATTGGGATCGTCAATCGCGCCTTCACGATCGTCCATCCTGTCGTCCAAGTCCAGTTCTTCGGCTGGGTGACGCCGTTGGTCTTGACACCGTGTTGTTGCGAGTCTCGTCCTGATTGTCCCTTCGAAGGAGTTTCTTCGCGCTTCCTTATTTCGCATCGCGTTTTCGTTTCTTGTTTTTATTAGATAAGTACCCAAGGTGCGACGACCAAGATGTGAAATGCACTCAGTCAATGTGCACAATGTGCACACTTTTGTCGCGTTTTCGTCGCATGATATTGATTTTCTATTTCTAGGTATATGTGGGCACTGGGTAGACAGCCAGAATCTTAATTCTACCTTGACTGTTCTAGGAAAATTGAAGAATCACTCAGGGCAGTAGCTCTAAGCTTGATGGAAGCAAAAACGCCAAACTCATGGCGCGCTCACAGCGAAGTCATCGCACTTGATGCATCCGATGATGTGGAAGCACGCTTCCAAGCTGAACTCCAGCGTGCCATCGAAGCCTCTCAAACTGACTCGGATGCACGCCACCATAGCAGCCAAGCCACACAATCTACGAACATCAGAATTTCGCAGTCTCGAGCCTCAGAGTCACAGAGCGGTACATCCACAACCTCAGGCTCCACATCCTTCATATCCGAACGTGTACAGCTGGAAAAAGAGCGACAGGCAAGACTGCGTGGCGAGAATGATGACGATTGTGACGGGCTCTCAGAGAAATCACAGCAGCTACCTGTTGAGAGGCCGCATTTATCCGCTTTGCAAGAGCGTACTGATAAGAGAACCGACCAGTCCGCGTCCACTATCACAAGCAGCTCCTCAAGCTCAAGCCTTGTTGAAAAGCCGACAACAAAGATTATCAATGCGAAGATTCCCGTCGTATATCGGCTGTTCTGGGATGGCGAGCTTCGACCGACTGCGAATAGACATATAGAACCGAGGGCTGACGGCAAGGCCACTTTCAGACTGACCGAGGTACTAGGCCCAGTGCGTACATTTGATTTCCTTGCGAGAATTATTCGTGACTATGGTCTTCAATCGATCTCACCAGAGATCCGACATATCCTTTGCCATCATCTCCGCGTACTGCACGTCTGTATCATGGATATACGAGTCCTTCCATCCTTCGACGCCCGTTATTCTTGTGGCTCAGCCAGATCAGTCGGGGCAAGCCAACATCAAGAATATCCTCCCTAATTGGGTCATGACAGTGCCATTTTTGAGGAATGGGCTCGGGTGTCAGCATATGAAGGTATGTGATTCAAGTGTTTCATGAGCTAGGCGCAAACCGATGAGCTGACCTTCTTTGCCTGTCGTAGTTCATGCTTGTAGGGCTTCCTTGATCCTTGTCTGCGGTGGGAAACCCTGTACTTACTCCCTTTCCTCAGATTTTTTACAAGACTGGACGTCTCAGGGTGGTCATATCGACCGCAAACCTGGTCAATCACGACTGGCGTGATATCGAGAACGTTTGTCATTTTGTTATACATATTCACCTCCAGTAACTCGGTTTCTTTCCTCTGTATTTCCAATTCTGTAGGCCGTCTGGCTTCAGGACGTCCCCCCACGACCATCGGCCATACTCCATGACCCGAAGGCAACGGACGATTTTCCTGCGATCATGCAGAACGTCCTGCGCGCAGTCAACGTTCGTCCAGCGCTGGCAAACATGCTTGCCAACGACGTAAGTCCCCCCCCCCCCTTTCTCATCTCGATCACCATTTTTACATTTACATCCCTCCACAAATCCCTCCTTACAGCACCCAAATCTCCCTCTGCAAAGCATCAACGACTTGCGCTCCAAGTGGGACTTCTCTAAAGTCCGCGTCCAACTCATACCGTCCATCGCAGGTAAACATGAAGGTTGGCCCGCGGTCATACAGGCCGGGCACATGCGTCTTATGAAAGCTGTGCGCGATCTCGGTCTGCAAACTGGGCAGGGGAAGGCAGCGAAGGAATTGTCCATCGAATGCCAGGTCGGTGTTTTACTGCCATCATGACTTTGCGGACGCTTGCGAGCAGAATGTTAACTGGCACGAATAGAGCTCGAGTGTCGGCACGTACTCTACCCAATGGATGAACGAGTTCCATTGGTCTGCACGTGGCGAGCCCGCGGATGATTGGCTTCACGAGCCGAAAGCTCGGCGGTCGAAGCTGCCTTGGCCTCCCGTCAAGATTATGTTCCCGAGTCTGAGCACAGTCAAGGCTAGTACCCTGGGTGAACGCGTGAGTATAGTCTCCTGGCAAAAAAAAAGTTTTGGGTGCTGATTACGGGTGTACAGGGTGGAGGAACGATGTTCTGCCGTACCAACCAATGGGAAGCTGCCAAGTTCCCGAGAGAACTCTTTCATGACTCAAATAGCACTGGCGGACGCGTGTTGATGCATACCAAGGTTTGACTGATCCTTGTGCCCTGCAGTGCGTCTACTCACCCAACCAATCGTGCGCTCTCTTGCAGATGATCATCGCGACCTATCGCCAAAAGTCCACCCCGATCACTAGCGCATCCAAGTCAGGCTCCAAACCTCAATCCAACCCCTCAGCAGGGAGCAGCACAGGAAAAGGCAAAGGCAAAGCGATCGTTATTTCGGGCAGCGAAACCGAGTCCGAGACGGAGCCTGAGGAAGACGGAGTAGTAATTCAAAACGAGCCCATCGGCTGGGCGTACGTGGGCTCGCACAATTTTACGCCTTCGGCTTGGGGAAGGTTTTCGGGATCTGGTTTCAGACCTGTTCTGGACGTGAGTTTTCTTTTGGCTTGCTGTCCTCGTCCTTTTTTGTTGTTGTTGCGCCGAATGTGTCTTGTTGACGAGGCTGTTGGGATAGATCGTCAATTATGAGCTCGGGATACTCTTTCCGCTTTATGGGGAGGAGGACGTGAGGCGGGTGTCGTGTTTCAAGCGACCGCCGAGGAAATATATATCCGAGGAGGATAGACCATGGGTGCGTCTTTCGCTATTCGCTTTCATGCCCTTCTTGACTGGCTGACGTCCTTCGCAGATTCAGGAAGAGTCTTCTGTATTGAAAAACATGTCCACCGGTTGAGATTACTTATATTTGGCGGATGAATACCCACACAGAGTGGTAACGAAGCTGTCTGGCGATGTTTTCATCTCCTTTGTGCACGAACCTTGGATGACCTGGCGCTGACGATGAGTCATATTTCGAAGAAAGGTAGGCTCGGAGCGTTGTCTGGCTGCGAGCTGGAAGGGGCGAGTATAAGGTGGCGCCAGCGCGGTCAAAAGAACGGGGACTATGCAAGGATGATGAGGCTAAGGTGCGCCCTCAATGGCAGATCACCTAAGGATACTGCTACCCGGTTGCTTGACCCATTCCCCCAGTGTTTTCGTCCCAAAGGTGAACCCGTACATTGACATGTCGCACTCGGTTGGATGGTCAGACTGGCTGGTGGCTCTCCTTGATTTACCTCGCCTTTCCCCTCACATCGCGTTCCCGCGGATGAGCTCATTTGGCCGCCTGAACTCACCGAAATTACGATGCCCGGCCTTTCTCCTGAGGTTCGTTCAGGCGTGTCCATGAGATTGCCTATGCCTTTCTCCTCTATCCATACTTGCACAACTTGCACGACAATGCTGCCCCTAACCCTGTTATGTTATCGCCGGAGTTAACCAGCTCCAAGCCTACCAAAAACAGTGTTGATTGCATGATGATCTGATTTTAGGCGCTTGATAATTCAATCGCCTCGTGGTTGCTGTATGATGGAAGGAATGAAGTTGCTCAGCTCGGTTCTGCTGCAGGGATGGACCTCGTGCTTGCCTGTAAGTTTTCTCCTTCGACCCGCGGTTGAACGTATTCGACAACTTCCACCACCATCAGGACTGTGCGTGTCGAACTCGGTTTTGATATTGATGGAACTGACAGCTACCAAGGAGGATCACTCTTTGAAGTGTTGTATCATTTCGCCCTCGCTCCAGAGCTTCTGCCCATTCCTATCACGCTTCGATTCGCCAATACTCCCAGCGTTCAAGAACTCCCTGACCTGTCCCAGGCTTTAACCTCCTAACCAGCCCGACCGTCACCACAAAACCCAATCCCTGACCGCGTTTCATGACAGCTCGCGCCAAATTTTCAGAGGCCCCAATTGCATCATCGTCATCCACATCCACCCCCAACCCCAACCCTTCCAATCACCCCGACCACAACGACAAAAAGTTCTTCGAGGGTCATGCGAAAGCCATGTGGGCAGTGGCGTACACCCCTGATAGCATACGGATTGGTACCGGTGCAGAGGACAACCTTATCCGCATCTGGGACTCAAAAACTGGCGCAATGCTACTGGAGCTCGAAGGGCGCAGCAGAGCGATCTACGCTCTGTCCTTTTTGCACGACGGAACGAGGCTTGTTAGCGGGAGTGTTGACCGCATGCTTTGCATATGGAACCCCCATGACGAAAAGCTCGTCGGAAAGTCTTGGAGTGCTCATTCGGACACAATCCTGGCAGCGGTTTACTCGCCGGATGACACCATTATCGCCAGCGCGAGTTACGACAACCTGATACGGATATGGGATGCCAATGGGAGGAGGAAAACACTAAAGATTGCCGATCATCCCGATGCCGTGCAGTCGGTCAGCTTCTCGCCTGACGGGACTCGGCTCGTGAGTGGATACCATAATTTCAAGGTTCGCGTATTCGACGTCAGGACCGGAGCTCTATACTTGTATGGGATGCAGGAGTTCGTAGCAGGTCCCTGGGAACGCTCAGAGGACATTCGCACTAGGTGGGTTGGGTGTCTTACTCGCGGGACGGACTTCGCGTGACGTCAGGTCATGTGATCAAGGAGATTGAAATACTGTCCTAAGGCTCCAGACTCCTTTCTTAACCTGAGTACTTACATCCCTTTATCAAAAGGTACATACGAGACATTGCTCGGTATCTAGGTATGCGAAGTGCAAAAACTACTACACCAGTCGACGTTGCAAGCAAACCCGTGGCTCACGAATGCCAGAGGTGTGTTTCGGCATAAAATTTACTACTCCACGTAGTCCTTAAAAGCGCGCACCAAATGATCTGGATCTAGTCGCTACTGGAAATGGCTGTGACGATGGGAAATGCACCTAATAAATCAACTTCTACGGACTGCCAGTATCGATAACTACGCTCATGACTGGCCCGAAAGCCTGACAACTTGAAGACCATCGGACTCGGAGGTAAAGTTCACGGACCGAAGACTACCAGGAAGAGAGGCGAAAGGACCAGGACAAATGCTGCTTCATTCGACGATGATAGTCTTCGTGTGAAGCCAGGTATCCAAAAAGAAGTGAGATCGAGGCGGATGGACTATGACCGGTTCTGTGGTCTGGATACGTCGGTAACGACCGCCCGGTAGACTGCGGAGCAACTGGCCCACGAAGGGCTGTGCCAGTGGGTGATTGCCTCCTTCATCAAACGCCTTTACGGAAGAGTCCCCAAGATTGTCGCTCCATGGACGAAATATAGCGTAGCTGCCCGGGAGCAAGCGTAGGTGGTGTTCGCCAGTTCTCAGCGACAGCTTTGTCGTGACGATGACAGAGGGCATGTCATCCATACCGAAGTAGTATTGGTGAGTTTTGCAGAGAAATTCAGCGTCCCATACCGGCGAATCTTCAGCTTCTGTGACATGTTTGACTGCGTGCAAAAATCCATGGACTTGCAGCTTAGAACCGGCGATGTAGTTGGCGGGGTGAGACGCGTTTGGTCCGAGTGACTTTATTGCGTTGTACAGGTCTACGTCAAAACGTTGACGATTCAGGTCCTCTGTCGCCTCAGAGCAAGACTCCGAGATTGTTTCCTGGAGTAGATATACCAGCGCTCCGGGCTGACGTGAGCGAAAGCAGTATGGAGATGACGCGAGAAAAGAGTTCTCGCTGCATGGTCTTCCGACCCAGTCGAACAGTGATGGGTCGGTAGTCTTCTTGATGATGGCCTCTTGGAGGCGTACGAAGGCCTTGTCTCGCTCTCCGTACATTACTGGAATTTGAACGTCGAAAATACCGAGGAGGCAATATGAGATGTCTTCGGGCTTTGTTGTTTTCCGACGTGCTGCCCAGGACATTCTTTCTTTGACATCCTTGGCCCCGGGTTCGAACCGTGTAATGAAATTCTCCTGAATCCCCGTAATGTCTGCCAGAAGGTTAACGCAGTCCGGGCAATCCTTGGAATTGTAATGGGAGAGCCCGCATGAGGACAGCGGGGACCAGTCGGCTTTAAAGAACTGGACAGTTTTCGGGGCCAATAACTCCTGCAACGTCCAGCCTCTAGTAAACCAGACGCTACGCCGCAGTTCTTCTTCGGAGTCGTTGACTACGTCGGAAAGATAGACGAGCGTCAGAGCTGAGTTTCTGTACCACGTAAACATGGACACAATCGACTCCTGTAGCTCTGCGGTGCTCGATTTGTCGATGCAGCATGTGTCGCTCCATGCCCAGAGAAAGCCTTTTTCTCTGGCTAAGAAGCAGAACTTCTGCAGCTTCGTTACTCCTGGCGAAGGCTGCAGCTTGGAGATGCCACAGCTCTTGATGTCCTGATATACAGGTTCGAGTCGTCCCCACCGATGGGAAAGCATAGCGAAGCCGAAGTAGGTCTGGACTATCTCTAGCATAACTGAGCGATCTAATCCTTCTTCGGAATCAACGGACTCGGATAGATAAGCGTATTCAGCAGAGGTCTTGAAATGGTCTTCTACAGTGTCCGCATCACAGACCAACCCAGTCTGGGTGTTGATAACACGGAGAGGCATCCGGGCCTTCGCACGATCGATGGCGTTTTGCAGGATCCCTCCTTCAAACGCTTCGTATGCCTCAGGGTCCAGTGTCTCGCTCTGTACACAGCAGACGAAAAATGGGCAGACATTAGTGATGCTCAATGCGTAGACACGCGACGGACCTCTATGCCGAATTCGTCGGATTCAACGGCGCAACTACGGGTGAGGTATTCTTCTTCATAAAAGCGCTCTATGCCTTCCTCCATCTTCGAGTTAAGCCTGAACGAATGCGAAGTATTAGCCCGGCGCTGTGGGTCCCGGCTCCTGTAGCTCACCAAGAACCGAAAGAAACATCTTTCAGTTCTTCGAGAGTTTCAGCTTCTATGCCCTAAGTGCAGATTTAGCCTTCATGTGAAAACATCTAACTAGGAAGACATACAATTCCTTCGAGTAATTTCTCCTTGAAATAATCTTTGGTGGCTGCTGCTGCTGCTGAGCAAAGCCTATATATGGTATGGCAGTCAATCCTCGAACAACCAAGCGCATATGACCACTACTTACTCGGAACCAAGTCCCATGGTAAATGACTAGAGTCAACGACAGATAATTGTGAAGGTCAACCGCAACAGTTGCAGGTCAAGTTATACTCGACACCAGTGTTCGGGTTGGCTTCCAGAGTCATGGAGTTCATTTTCGGACACCAGGGCTGTGGGTATCAGTGTTGAAGCAATCCCCATCAAAACGAGGCCTCCGAGTGTGGGGGCCCTGAGTCTGTACTTTGAGTTTTAAGGCAGCCTATTGATTGGCACCCACTGCACGCATGACGTCCCATACTTCATATAACCCCTTTGCAGCTTGTGTGACATCAAAGTGGGGAGATGGTGGGTTTGGAACCTGAGGGAACTTCATTTCTGCGTCAGCGTTCTGGAATCGGGATCTTTGTGAGGCAGTTTGGGACATTCGATGGCTTCATGCAACTTGACATATAATGCAATGCGAAAACTTCCATGCTACATATCTGCCCCTCTATGCACCGCATAGTTTCTAGTCCTGTTTGAGCAACGACCTTCCCGTCATCTCTGCAAAGGCACATCAGAAAAGACCCTGAAAAGACCCGAAAAGCCCTCAACCGCAACTCACCTTCCGGCTGTGGCAGCCTCATGATCGCCAGCACTGTCAGGGTTACGTCTGCCAGTGTCCCCGCTTCTTCGGCTGCGCTCTCTCCTTCTTCGTCCTGTACAAATCCAAGTTCATTACCCGCCATGATGAAAGGCACCTTGTTTGTCCTATGTGCCGTATGGGGAGCCCAGCCTCGGAATTTACCATCTGTTTCGCGTTTGTGTGATCAGTGGTGACGAGGGAAACTTACCCAGCCTTCGCGCACGCCTCATAGATCGTCCCAAACAGCCCTATCACTCGCCCAAATAGCCTTGATAGCAGCCTCGCAAACATCAGTATGTCCAACCATGTCAGGGGGCGCGAACTTGCACAAGACTCTCCACAGCGGCCTTGATACGCTCCCGGCGCTTGTCACGGTCCATGGCGTAGTACCGGTCGACGGCGGTAGCGAGCTTACCGTAAGACGCGAATTTGAGGAACGAGGTCTTCGGCGTAGCCCTTAGCAGAAGTAGTAGTATCACGACCGTCACCAAAGAAGTGAACGTAGGTGTGAGGAACGCCTATCTCTTCAGCGGTCTCAAGCAGAGCTTTGACACCACCGTCTGAGACCTGGGGTGTAACAGCGTGACATTAGATCCCGTGCAGGACATTAGAGACCGTCAGTAGGGAAAAAGGATGAAACCAAGACGTATCAAACCGAGCAGGTGCAGATGCCCGTTACCTTCTTTGGCGTGCTTCATACCACCGAGGGTCGAATTGTTCAGATGGAATTGTTTCCATACATCGATCCTAACAATATCCTGCCAGACCAGCACCAATATTGCTGGAGTCTCAGGCATTCCGTTTAGACAAAATCCAGCAGAACCTCAGCTCAGCTAACTTAACCGACCATTCAAACTTCAAAGCCACCGAAGGGTTCGTTCTGCCTCATTTCCTCCGTTTCATCCACCACGCAAGCCTGTCCGACACGTCTTGCGCGGGCGATCGTGACTTCAGAATCTTGCGAAGCATGGATGGGAAAAAGATTAGTGTTCCGATCCTTTCAAAGTCTACCACGATTCTGGTAAGCGGATCGTGGTAGTGCCAGTGATCGTTGGATGTCACTGCACCTCAGCAGGACAAAATGACCTTCTGGTCGCCGCTTGTCCTCGCTACAATTGCTCGTTAGATACTGCGGATATGACCACCGCGCTCAAATTGCACAGTCCATATGTCAGCGCAAACCTCGACTTGCCAAATGGAGCGATGTCATGGTCCTCCCGTTCCGTTACCGGGACTCTGACCCCAGTCTGGCTGTAGCAAGTGCTAGCAAGTCACTCTCACTTACAAAATACAACATCACCGCCAGCGACACCGCAAACTGGAACCAGTAGTGCTCCCAAGTCCGCTCAGATCAGCCTCTTCCTCACGCGCGTGGCGTGAACGCCGTGATATGGCGGACCCTCGGGGTAAGTAATGAACATCATCATTGGCAGCCCCAGATAGCCAGCCTAGTCCTCGTTCCTGGAGATGGGGTGTCTGCTGATACTCAGCCTGCGGTCGGGCAGAACTTCAATGCATCCGAACTCGACTGCATAACATCCCCGTGTTTCCCGGCCGGTATCCATTGCCTTCGTTCGATCTGCCCGTCAGAGAGGTCTGGCTGTTCTTCAACTTTGCATCCAGCTCACCGATATCAAGTAACCATCACATGAAGAAGCGGTCTGCACCACAGATTATAATTCTGTGGGAGGACACTATGTACATCTATCACCCTCCGACCTCATGTGTGAACTTTGCTCAGGTGTTGACACCAACCTGCTTCACTTCAAAAATACGCTAAAGGTTGCATATGCAAATAGATATACTCTTAGTTACTACATGATCGCCGATGATTGTAGTACATGTGGATCTATAGTAGTTAGACGAGGGACTAGCTAGAGATGCGTTCACTGCAGGTCGTTATCATTAAACCACGATATCTTACACTCCGCCTCCGTTCACAATCTTCACGTCAGCAGTGTCGCTCTCCTCTCTGAACAAACGCGGATCATCTCCTTTGCACTCGGTGAGCGTGGTGATATGAACCTGCATATTGCGAGCTCGGTTGGTAGTCCTCGAGCCTTCCCTCCTGCTGAGACTGCTGGAGGTACCTTCGAGCGCGAAAGATGTCGAGGTGGTTTTCTTTGCCTGTGCCATGCCTATGCGAATGATGGCCATATAAAACGTGATGGAAATAACAGGCATGATCTTGGAATTAATTTAGCACGCTAGCGTCGATAACACAGTGTGTTCTTACCATGTCCAGCACGACAAACTCAGTGTTTGAATGACCGAGATAACAGCCAAGGGCCACAACCAGCGTGAGCGAGTAGATGACACCAGCATCTAGGACGACACGCATGATGGGAATAAGCTGGGATCGATTGACCCTGATGCTGGCTGCCTTGCGATCCGCAACCCATAATCGATATGACAATAGAGCTGTGGAATATGTTGGACTGACACTACTGTTGCCCCGAGACGTGAGTACGTACCAGTGCTAACAAGATTGGTTGCGAACGTCATGGCATAAAACGCGGCGATCCATTTGCCAAGGCTCATGTCGAAGACCTGGGCGGTACCAGAGGAGCTTGCGCTCGATAAGAAAGCAATCATGACTCCAGCGACTACCGAAGCGTCAGCTAGCTCAGAGCAGAATGTGCTAATTTTCAACCTACCAGCAATGCTACACCACAGCATGAAGAGGAACAATGAGAGTGGTATCGATCTCCATACAACATGGCATCTGTAGATCTGTGCAGTCGTGAGTTCACCTCATCCATCCGAGGTCAACAGTAAATATGGTTTGACTTACCACGACACCGTCCCCGACAAGTGTTTGGAGCATGTAAAGTACGCTCTTAGTAACGAAACTTGGCATGGAGATTTGGGAGAAGTAAGCTACGGGACCTCCCGGAAAGGAGCCTCGTTCCGTCACCAGTCCATCAATGACCCTTTGCATGTCGATGGCGAAGTGCTGCACAGATCCCCCGAGAAGATCAGTTGTGCGTATCAAGCGGGTCAAGCTGCTGCATACCGCCGTCGAGAATATCAAGAGCAGGCAAGCAACTACAAGTATCTTGTAGTTGATGCTGACAGCTGCGCGCCTGCGAACAAGTACCCAGAATGTCCACCCGAAGAGGACCAAAGAGAAACCTTGACTTCATCAGTTACAGTCGAGGTGCGTCAGTATGCCAGTCCTTCGACTCACCATAGAGAAGGGCTTCGAGAAAGGTCGAAATCAAGGCCGCCTCGTCCATACTTATCCCATCAGGGGTCGTCATGCTAGGACAGCTCTCTTGGACGGCGTGAGGACGCTTGGCTTTTCCTCAGCGGATCAAGGAAAACAGAGGAAGCCGAGCTGGGGTAAAGAAACGACTTGTTCCACCTGGTAGCCCATCCTAAGTAGCCTCAAATTTCGGTCAAGGTACGAAAGTACTATGATATTCCGTTAATAATCTGGACACACGGCGACTGGTATCATGCCTTCATTGATAACAGTGTGGATGTTCCGATCAACGTGCATTCGGGTTGAGAACTTCGTGATGCCGATGATTGATTAAAAAATGACCCGTCTCAGGCTTTCCAATTACCAACTGGTCCAGTCCCAGACTGGGAGTGCAACATCAAGGCTCAGTGTCGGAGGACCAAAACCACGATAAAGTTGAGCGAAGCAAACTCCTAGTAATGTCGTTAGAACCGTGAATCTCGTGGGAAGAAGGAATAAGTGGTCTGTCAGATTCGTGTCAGTGGCGCACTAAGCTACATGAGTTATATGGTGGGTAGCCCCAGCTGCCCCACTGAACACCGATTGCAGGGTTCATGCCGATGATGATCGACGCTGAACCACTAGCTCACTGTCAACTGAACCCTCATTCGAACAATGAATTGGTACCAGGGCCAGGTGTCATTAGGATTTGTATAATATACAGCATGCGGACGCAAGAGCGTGATGAAAGGAGCGAAATATTTTGGGTATCTTGGCGTGGGCGTGTTTGGGCTGTGTGGGACCACTGAAGTGGAAGAGAGTAGTGTACATGGCTGGGAGGAAATGGAAAGACTGGTCGCGTCGATCGATATTTTGAGTTTCGATGAAGCTTTCTTCGAACTACTAAACCTCTTCCACCTCATCTATCTTGTCTTCGCCAGGATCAGTACTTTCAGAGAGGGAGTGCGCCGGCGGGAGGTTGTCGACTTTGCTTTCCGTCAGGGTCGTGATGTGAACTTGCATTCTGTTTCGCTCGTACGTTCTCCGGTCGTCGGTACGGGTCAGGCTATTCGAGGCGTATCCAAGAGGGTACACTGTCGAGCCCCGACTGCCCCTGTTGGTCATGCCGACACGGATGATGACCATGTAGAAAGTGATGGAAATGATAGGTGTGACCTGGCCGCTTCTCAGTAACAGGGTTACTCTTTGCGGTCACTGGACTCACCATGTCTAGCACTACGAATTGTCCATTCGATTTCGTACAGAAGCAAACTAGCGCCGCAAGGAGAGTGAACGAGTAGATCACCCCTGCATCCACTATCACGTGCAAGATAGGACGCAATTGCGAGTTTCGACGCCCGCGTATATTTGCGGCCTTGCGATCAACATGCCAGATACGGTACGCCAATATAGCTGTCAGGCTGCTTCAGGACATTGCTTGTTGAAGATATTAACCACCCTTACCAGTAGTCAAAAGGTTGGTGGATAACGTCAGGGCATAGAATGATGTGATCCATTCCCCAAGGCTACCGGCGAAGACCTCATTCTGGCTTACTTGAGATGCAGTGTAAGGACTACCAATGCCGGATACTTAAAAAATCAATGAGCCCTTCGCGAACCATCAAAGGTACAAATTTACGCACCAGCGACACCGCAGTAGAGGAGCAAGGGTAAAACCATGATGCGCTTGGACTGCCACACCGCATAGCAGCGATAGAGCTGAACTTGGTTGAGTACAAGAGAGTTTCGTCGACAAATAGAAAACGTACGATAACCCCGTCCCCTATGAGGGTTTGGGCAGTGTAGATGTAGTTTTTATACACAAACGTCCACTGCGAGACGTCCGAGAAAAATCCGACAGGTCCACCGGGGAAAGTATCTCGGTATGTCACTAGGCCATCGACGACCCTAATCACGTCGATTACAAGGTGCTACAGCAATAAAAGCAGTTCAACTGCTGAGCAACTCAGGCAGCGTTGAAAAATTACTTACTGTCGTGCTGAAAACTAGGAGTGAGCATGCAACTGAGAACATCTTGCGATTAATTTGGCCGGTGGTTCGTCGAGACGACAGCGCCCAGATGGTCCCCCCGAACATCAGTAAAGAGAAGCCTATCACAGACAGAGTAAATAATTCAACATTCTGAGTGGCGCGACGTAAAATGGTCGGACTCACCGTACAGCAGAGCCTCCAGCAGAGTCGACACGACGGCCGCTTTATCCAGAGGGATGCCATGAGCCATGAGGGGCGAGTCTCAGCGAGGTGGGGGTCAAGAATGCAGACCTAAGACGGAGGGGGAGAATGGGAGAAACCTTACTCCTATTTATCCGTGGATCAACGCGCCCGAGCACGAACAGGCACTCAAGCTTGAGAGTTTCGATAGACTCCAGACTTTACACTTCCCAGTCACCATGAATATCACCTCCTGTTCCTCGCGTGAATGGGCGCCAAGAGGAAGCAGCAGGCGTGAAAATCCGCCCGCGACAGTTCATGTCTCCTACGGATGAAAGGTAGTAGCGTCAACTGGTACCGGCGTACGCAGGTAAATAGCGCAGCACGGTCCACAGGATGCGCCCAGGAAGCGCGTCCCTGTACTAGTACTGAGAGAAGAGCTAATCGTGGACACCCAAAGAACTATCGGACGCGCAGAAACCTTCAAAGACGACAATCATGAGAGGGCCAAGCCAATCAAAACGCCTTCTATAAGCCGTCGCGACATCTGCAGATCAATTGGTGAACGTGGATTTGACATGGTAAACGATTCTACCTGACAGTGAGAAGAATTCCGAAGGGTCTCAATTCTTTTTGTGGGGAATAGTCAGGGACGAGAACATTGGTTGACTTTTAGCAACAGAGGAGCTTCTCGAAATTTGCAAAGTCTCATACTTACTTGAAACACGTGGGGATCACTGGCATCGAGGGCTTCCATTCTCGAGTCTCGTAAACTCTCATTGCCTCCAGCCAATCTAGATGTCATGATAACATGAGCCGAGATTATATAGATAAACAGCCCTTCCAGCAGTAGCTATGAAATAGGTCCGTGCCAATGTGTATGTTACTGGGAAGATGTCAGTAGAAGATCCATCTTTAGGGGCAGGGTGAGCTGAAGGAAAGAAAGCAAGCAAAACCAAGTACAACAGTGGACAGATCTTCTCCCCTATGATACACAACCTGAACTATGACCACTCCTCATACCTCATAGCGCGCGGCCGCCGTTCCACGACAACGAACTCTCAGGCCGAAAATCTGAAGTTACTTCCCCTTCTGGTCGGTAACGACCATCGCCAGCGGCCAAGTATGCAGAGTTTAGAGCTCCAGATTGCGGTGGCTCACTGCCTTGGTATCGAGATTGTTCTGGTATGGTATCCGGCGGCAGCTGCTGGCCAGCACCCTGCGACCAAGATTGTGAATGCGAGGGTTGGTGTCGCACTTGTAGTTCGAATGACTCCGCTTGAGCGCTATTTGGGTATGCTACCGATGAAGCCGGACGTGAGTAATTGAGTTCCGGGACCGGAGGCGCCGGACTGGGACTTTGAGAAGCCGGCGATGCAGTGCGGGATGGGAAAGCTGAGGATCTGTCTCCGAGCTCGCCATTGGGGTATCGGTAGACTGAAGGAGGTATCGGCGAGGGTATTGGAATGTCATTCACAGAGTAATACGAGGGGTTCGGCGACGGAGATGAAACAGGGGAAAGGCCAAGTCGTTCCGAAGTTTGCGGGTGAATCGGCGGTGACACGTGAGCCAAAGGATCAGGGGAGCCATCCACGAGGGACTCAGTGTTAATTCCAGAACTTTGGCTCTTCTCATTGACGTCAGGCTCGGCTGGGGGGGCCGATACTGTGGGTTCATAGGAATGGTGCAAAGTCAGCTCGGAAGCTGACCGGGAATGTGGTTCGCGAAACATGGGAGCTGTTTCGAGGTCGCTGTCTTTGTTCTTGGACGCTTTTCGGTGTCTGATTCCCAATCGGTCCTTCAAGTCGCCACGGACCCACATCTCCCGGACAATGTCTTTGTCGAGAGGCGTGTAAGTCGCTGTGACGAACTTGTAGACGAAGCGTGGAGCTAGGGTGCGCCCAAGTCAGTGTGAGTTTACTGCCTATCAGCACATGGACCACTTACCTAGCGCTACCAAGACCGAGAACACTACGGTGACCCAGAACGTCACATTGCTAAAGAGCACCTCCACCTCATCGACAAATGTTCCAGTCGTGGAGAAGAAGTTGTTCGCTGGGAGGAACGAGTATATCACCACCCAAAGCACCATGATAAGTGACGACCCAATGACAACAATCCATGTGATGAAAGTCCAGCTTTGAAACAACTTTCAGCGTCAAGTGACTAAGAATGAAAAACAGGGGAATGACGCACTAGTGAGTGTTCATACCAACGTAGGTATTTGCGGCAAAGATTGCAGCTATGCCAACAGTCGTTCCAAAATCCGCGAGAGAATCGATTCCTTTGCCATTCCAGGAAGTAGCCAGACCGAGAGACCAGACCAGGTAGGGAATGAAGAAAACGACGGCCGATTGATAGGCACCATCTAGCATGTAGGACCAGAACTTCGTCCGTGTGTACTCCAGACCGCGAATACCTCGGATGTATAGTTCGGGGAAGGCCAACGCGGCCTTTGCGTTTATGTCCTGGTCAAATGCTGATAGGGAGGGTGTCAGATGATTGCGAATTCCCGTCAAGAAGATGGAAGCTTCTACCTCCTAGCACGATCACAGGCAACGACGTGAAGACCAAGTTGTAAAGAAGGATAAAGCTGTAATCATACAGATATGTCGCGTCGAAGCTGCCCCAGAATAGATGCATAAGCATCGTTCTCTCATGCAAAAATACAAATTACTCACTAGCAGAAAGGCAGGAACCAGAACATCGCCAGTGTCCAGATGACGTTCTGTACGGTTCCTTGAGTAGAAGTTCACGTCGATATCAACCAACATACCTTGTAGAAAAAGTTGCTATGCATATCAGCAATTCGCTGATACGACCACCGCCCGTGGACGAGTAGCAGCTTCGTCAGGAACCTGAACTGACCAAACGCGTAATCCGCTGACATGGCGGCCTGAGACCCCTCGTGGCCAAGTAATCCACACCCTACGTTGGCTTCCTGGATCATGGCCACATCGTTGGCGCCATCACCAATTGACAAAGTCATGGCTTTACGGCCCTCCTTAACCTGCACAAAGCATCAATAAATGACTTCTAAGAATGGATCGCTTCAAGCATACCAATTTCACTGTCAACGCCTTCTGGGCAGGCGAGACACGGCAACAAACAACAGTTTCACACTGCGTGCCAAGGTTCAGGAACAACGGCTTGAGCTCTGGAGTCAAAGCATGTCGAAGCGTATCTCCATCGATGACGACAGCGAACGCAGCCTGTGCACCGGGAACGAAACCTCGTTTCTTGGGGTCCAGAGAGGGGGGCCCCAAAATGGACGCAATCTTGTTGAGGCCTGCTTCTATCTGTGCTCGCGCCCCCTCTGGGGAGTCTGCGGAGAGAATCATGACCTCCATGTCCTGCTTGAGCAGGTTACAGCTGAACCCGATCTCGATGGCAGTTTGCAGCTTATCCCCTGAGCGATGGGTTAGTTACTCGTCAATACCGTCCGCACAAACACACAAGTCCTCTTACCTGTGAGGATCCATAGCTTAATACCTGCGTGGTGCAGCGTCTCGATGGCCTCTGGGACACCCTCTTGCAGCTTATCCTCCAACGCAGTGGCGCCGAGAAGGAGAAGCTGCTGTTCAATGCTCGAAGCCACCTTCTCTATCTCCTCTTCCCTATTCTCCGTGGTAGAAGACGCCGCATCATAAGCCCTCAACCACACTAAAAACTCTTCCTCAGCCAACACCTTATACGCAATGCACAGGGTTCTCAACCCCCCATTCGCAAACGTATCCATATCTTTACTCGTCTTGTCCTTGAGCGCGGGGTCGACGTTGGGCGAAAGACGTTCGTAGATGACGGAATCAGCGCCTTTGCAGTATAAGACAATCCGGCCGTCGGGTATGCGCGCGATGACGCTCATCCGTTTCCTGGTACTGTTGAATTCGAGTGTCTTAAGCACGGTATAGCGCTCGGGCTGGCCGAGCACCTCGATGTCGACGGTGTCCTTCGACTTCCCGACAAAAGGGAACCCGACGTCGCGTGCAGCTGCGACAAGTGCAGCTTCATCCGGCGACTCAGCCTTGTACTCCAGATAATAAGGCTTCTCTCTCGGCTCAGATTTCTCAGCAAGGACGGTGTGACACACCGCCAGCGCGCGGAAGAACGCGATGATGTGCCCTGCTTGCTCTGACGAGCGGTCTGCGAGGTCCTCGGCGAGTTTGGGAGAGACGAGGGTAAGTTTGTCGATTTGGGCGTAGCGGTTCTTGAATAGCCGGGTTAGCTTTGAGACCATTTCGTCTTTGAGCACGGCAAGCTTCCGCGCGAGCTCCTCGGGCTCGACGGCGTCAGCTCTTCCCTCTCTCGTGGCAGCCCCGCGTTGCGCCTCCGTGATACCCTCTCCGTAAGTGACTCCGTGGACAGAGCATTTCTGGAACTCCATGACGTTCTGAGTTAGCGTACCGGTCTTGTCGGAGAAGATATACTCGATCTGGCCGAGGTCGTCGGAGATACCCCAGTTCTTGGGGACGCAGGCAGTATTGAAGGGCTTGTAGTACATGTCGAGATCTTGTGCGATGAAGTAGGCTTGGATAGTCTTCACAATCTCGATGGAGATGAAAAGTGAGACGGGCACGATGTTCTGGAACGCGATGAGGCAGGAGCTGTGATACTGTCAGAACTCCAATACGCGACGCGAACTGCTCCTGGGGACTCACACAAAAGTCACAAGCGCGTTCAGCGCAGTGGAGTTCGTAGGATCCACCCCCTGCTCGTAGATCTTCGTGCTTGTATCCTGCAGACCATCCAAGACGCCGTTGATCACGGCTGCGACGCTGCACATAATGATCAGGAAGATGAAGTTCACGATGACGTTGAAGTTCGTCTCCTTTGCGATCTTGGACTGTTTCGATGGCGTTTGACCACCGTTGAGATAGATCTTCGTATCCGGGCCTGTGAAAACGACAAGACCGATGATCCAAGCCGTGTTTCGAACGGTGCAGCCACGGAGAAGTAATTCGTTGATTGTGACACCTTCTCTCCGTGGCTCCCCAGTAGTGGCGTCCGTGTACCGCAACACACCGTTATACACGTACAGATTCTGGTGGGGCGGTTCCGAGTCGAGCACGAAGGAGGATTTCTCGACGTCTTCTTCGGAGCTGAGCGAAGACGTCGCTTGTAGAGCCTTCCGCGCCTTCAGGTTAGTCTCTCCGTCCAAGTTCTTGGTCTCCAGGTAGCAGAGACCATCAGGATCCGACGTCGAAAGCACCACCACATCTGCAGGCACCTGTTCGTTCTCCCTCAAGAGCACGACATCTCCGACCTCGAGCTTCTTCCACAGCGTCCTCTCCCACCTCGCTGTCCCGCTGATCCTCCGCTTCCAGTCTATAACCCCGAGCGACGACCGAGACGGTATGCTCTGCTGATAACCCGAAAGCGATGTGTTGTGCTGGCCCCACGTACCCGTCTCGTTCGCCGCAGGTAGACCAGGAGGATACGTATGCGAATCCATGCTCGCAATGTCCTCGAGGTGTCTCCCTCCGGCACCAGTAGGCCGCCCAAGGCTGAGCGTGCTTTCATTCATGTCCGTCGTGCTCATGCTGATCCGGTCCCCATCCCCACCTTTGCTGAGCATGATCCGCATCCCTTCGCCCGCTTCCTTTTCGCGGAGCTTTTGTACGCCTTTGGTGACCTTTCCGGGGGCATTCAAGTGTAGGAGTCGTTCATACCAGGGGCGCGGGTCCAGGGCTTGGTTGAGGTTGCGCCATTGTCCGAGACGTGTCACGGCGGAGGTGTTGACCTCTTCGTCAAGCTGTGCACGACGATAGTCCTCGACGCCATCCTTGATCGCGGTAACTATGAGAATGAACAACAAAGGGAGGGCAGCGGTTTGCGCGGAGGCAGCTCCGAAAACGGGAAACACTGTGGCGAGTTAGGAGAAGGTTTACACTTTGGGTATTTACTTACGTTGGAATATGACGAGCGCAAGGAAGTAGATGTTGGCAATCCTACAGACCCTTGGTAAAGGTATGTACGTGGCACGGTCAGTAAAAAATCATACCGGTGAAATTGTTCAAACAAGTTCTTTGGGAGGAACGTCAAAAGAGTGTATCCTATACTTCCTTAGCCCGATGAAGTACAGCAAACCGTGAACACTCACTGCTTGTCCGTACTTTATTTCTTGCGTACCGAGCAAGTGGTTCGCCATGCTGGTCTACTTCCATTGCCGAAAGAGGGCAATTGACGTAGACATTCCGCCGTTCCCCCGTAATCTGAGTGCCGGTGGTGGTCGCTTCAGATACTGCCGAATCCGCAGTCTTTGGACGCTTCTTTGCGCCGTCCCTTCTGAAAAAGAGAGAGCGTTTGTTACGAACGGTCCTTCTCTTCTCCGCGCGCTGTTCTGTGCGAATGGACTCTGCTATTGTGGACGCAGCAGTGCGTACGGTGCGCAAACGGAGTTCCGGGTCGATCGTGGCATCGTTGTCGTCGAATTGTTCTGGCTGAGGATGTCGCTTGAATAAAGACATTGTGGTATCGAACTATGAACAGGGTATTGTTAAATGGTCCTGAACAACCGAGTACCAGCACGGAAGGACCGAAAATGAAGGGAGAGAGCTAGTGCAGCCGCCGGTGAGTATAACTTGGAAGATGGTTGCAGTACTTTGCTGTGCTTTCCAATCTAACAGGCGGTGTCCTCAACCCAATACCGCGTTTCAATCTTACAGGGACCCCAATCACCCCACATGAAACGCGTCTTGACCCTGACACGTCTGCCAACATCTTCCGAGTCGTCTAAGTAGTCGTTGCGATTCAAACATTGCAGGATCTATCTTTTCATGTTTCTTGTCAAGTCTAAGTAGTACCTGCATGGACCGCCCCACACAAGCAATGTCTCTTAGTTCACCAATCGGGGTCCCACCAGTCCTCCAACACGAGAGACCTCAGAGGCTCAGAAATAGCTGTCGTCCTGCCACCATTCGCAAGATATCCACCGCCATAAAGATAGAAGCCACCTCCCAGCGCCCAAGCTAGATAGCTGCAAGAGTTCATTTGGAACTGCGCCGCAGTCTTCGGAGGGAAATTTCGTGTACTAACCTACTGCATCCTCATGTTGGCCTCATGGCGTCGAGTATATGAGGGTGCAAGTACCCATTCAGACCACTTTTGCACGAATATTATGTGCAAAGAGCCTGGACCCGCACTGGTGCTGAAAGTGACGCGCTTGTAGTTACCTTCGGGATTGGCCCTAGTTTTACACCTGGTCTGTTATGCATTGCAACTGACGCAGTTGGCCCTCTTGAGATTAGCGTTTCCGATGGATCGGCACATCATCATGAGTTTGTGCGACATGTGCGCAAAACGCGAGTCTCAGTCATCATGGGGCTGGACGTTCGCCCCGCCTGCAGGGCGCAGATTAACAATGCGCCACCCCAGCGCCACCCCAGCCTGAACTGCGGCACTAGGTAAGTAGTAAGAACTTATGATGCGTAGATCTGGGGTTCGCTGCGGCGGGGGATGCTCCTGTTCTTTCAGGCACTGCAACCTACCTGTGCCCGCGCTGTCCCGAAGCACGTTGTTCTCTGCGCATGGGTGCACCGTCGGGATGCCACGGGGTGCTTAAGCCTTAGGGTGTAGCCTCGACTTGTGGGGATATCTTTAGAACACGCATCAATGATCTGAATGATGGTCCCAAGGTTGTCCCGGGGCAAGACTTCTCGACTGTTGTTACTGAAACTCGAGTTTTTTCCGCTGGTACTACTACTAGTAGACGATGTGGCAAGACCTGTCGTATGTCGGCTTTGCAGCCATCCTGGCGGCTGTTACGGTGGCTGCGGTGGGCTCTGTGCAAGTAATTCGATCGAAGACCTTGCCACTCCCTCCAGGTCCTCCAGGCCATTGGCTTTCTGGCAATAAAATGCCTGCGTCTTAGTGAGTCCACGCTCCAAGTTTTCTGTTTTCCGTAATCACTGACACATATTTGACCCCTTGTACTGTACTACCAAAGCGCATGGCGTCAATTTGCAGAGTGGACCAAAGAGTACGGGCCGGTGTTCTCCCTCAGACAGGGACAACGAACATACATCATCATTGGGAGATACCAGGTTGAACAAGCACCCACGTTGATGATTCGCATTCCCGCTAACTCGTTCTCTATGAATCATTCTACCAGGCTGCCATGGACATCATGGAGAAAGAAGGCGGATCTCTGGTCGACCGCCCGTTGACGATATCAGCTGGGGAAACATACTCGGGAGGAATGCGCATGTTGCTCGCCAGAGCTGGAAGTAGGTTCAAGAAACTTCGGAGGTTCGTACATTCCTCATCAGCACGGACTGGGACTCTTGGGCTGAATTCGCGGCTGCTAGGGCTTTACACGCGCAGCTGCAAGCTAAAATTGCGGAAACATACGAGCCGATCCAGATGCGTGCCGCTAAGGATGTCATACTTGACATCTTGAACGACCCCCAGCAGCATCAGATGCATGTGAAACGGTTAGTAGTCGAGCCTCTCCATTCCCTTGTGCATCCCTCACCCCTCACCCCTCTCTAAACACAACAGATACGCAGCATCTGTGATCATGTCAATCACATACGGCAAAACAACCCCAACAACCTACTCTGACCCTGACGTCGTCAAAATCGGCAACTACCAACGTCGACTGGGAACGATGCTTCGCCCGGGGGCTTATCTTGTAGACACTTATCCCATCCTCCGATACCTCCCGGGATATCTGAGTCAACTCAAGGAATGGCACCAGGAAGAGCTAGCGTTTTATAAAGGTCAAGTTAACGTCGTGCGGGAGCAGATGGTACGGAGGTCCCTTGGGTTTTTTCGCTTTGCTTTTGGCCTGAAATGGGTTGGTTTTAGGCTGAAGGTCGTGCCCGACCTTCGTTTGCAAAATACCTCCTTGAGAAGCAAGCAGAGTACGAGCTGAACGACGCCGAACTGGCGTATCTCGCCGGGTCTATGTTCGTAGCTGGGTCAGATACCGTGCGTGCTCACCAACAGTTCTACGACTTAGTCGGAGAAAGATGAACTGAACCGTGTCCAGACGGCCTCGGCGATTACGATCATGATCATGGCAGCCGCCTGTCATCCGGATACACTGGTTAAAGTGCACGAGGAACTTGATTTGGTCGTTGGGCGCGATCGCGGTATGTACAGTCGGCCCCTATAAACCTGCTCGGCGTCCTCTGAACACATTTCGTAGCACCGACGTTCGAGGACTGGGGCTCATTACCGCACGTGGAAGCCTTCATGCTCGAGTCCTTCAGGTGGAGACCTGTCAGCATCGGGGGTGAGGTCTAACTTTCGTAACCGGATAGCTTCAGCGTCACCCATGTCTGATCTGGCTGGTTTCAGGCTTCGCCCACCGAGCAACCTCTGATATCCTGTGGAATGGATACGTCATACCTTCGGGTGCCACGGTGATCGGGAACCACTGGTGATGAACCCTTTACCCTACTACTCCACGTTGATGTTGACACCGGAGCAGGGCCATCTCCAACGATCCTGATGCGTACCCCAACCCGGAACGCTTTGATCCTCTGAGATGGCTTGACGAAGATGGGAAAATCAGAGAGGACCTCAAGGTTTTCACGTACGGTTTCGGAAGGAGGTGCGTACACCTTGTGACCTTCACTCATTCGAAAGCCTGTCTCGCACTTGCTGATATTTATTCCTTCTGACAACACACGAACAGAGTCTGTCCAGGCCAACACGTAGCGAACCGCTCCGTCTTCCTCAACACGGCACTCATTCTATGGGCGTTCCGCATCTCTGAGAACCCGTCCGCGCCTATTGACACGATGGCGTTCTCTGATACTGCTAATATGCACGCTGCGCCGTTTGAAGCAAAGTTTGAGCCGAGGGTACCGGTGGAGAAGATTCAGAAGCTGTTGGAAGGGTATGGAGATGCATAGATGTGATACAAACAGGGCAATCGTGTATGAATGTAGTTCAAACTGCAGTTGCTGCCAGGGTATCTACCAGCCCGCCTCATCAGAAAATGTAGGGTTCCACTAAAATGATGTGAGCACCAGCAGGGACACGAGATAACTCCGGTTTTTACTCACAGTCACAATCCTCATCAGGGTCAAACCTTTCCACACCTTCCATGCGGACGTCCAAAATGCCAACGCCACGCTGTTCTTGAATCTTGGTGCGCGTGTGAGAGTCAACCCAGCCGCCCAGCTCGTCCTCGTTGACATAGCAGCAGGTAGGTGGGCATGGTTTCACTCCAGTGACGAAATGCCGAGCGGCATGTATAGGGCACTCTTCTTCGTCAGTCACCTGGGTCTCCTCGAGAAATTCGGCATTCCCTGGACCAACGATGATTCGTGCAGGCAACTCGTTCGAACCATCTATCCCCTCCATCCTCGGGAAGTAGTAAACATTCCGCTTCGCTGCTGTCTCGGGCAAGAAGAATGTTTCTCCTGGCCTCTCGACAGCCTGTTCGTCTCCTTCGATTTTCGCAGCCTTTCCGTTGCTGAACAATGGGACACGGTATACCTGGAGGGTTCGTCCGCTGACAGTGAGATGAAGATGCTGGCAGGTCCAAGTGAGTGTGTATGGAAGGTTTGACACGACCAGCTTGTTCGTCTCCCCTATCTCCAACCTCACGCGGTTGATGAGGGTAGGAGGCGACCGCGTAGTTTTCCTTTGCGAAAGGCGGTAGGTCGATACCAGAACAGCCAATTTGACATTGGCAGCGGTGGTTGAGGCATCCTTTGAGACTATCCGTTGACCTTCCAGGGCAGCGATGTGCAGAAATTCTCCGCATGCTGAGAAATGGCATTTCATGAACACGTGTCGCGCTGGAGTTTCCGGTCAGCATCAGGCCGTTGCTCAGAAGCAGGGTTTCGACTCACTATGCGTTGTTGATGGTCGCAGACGTCGAATGAAATGTCTCTTTGTATGGAAATCGACGAATAGAACGTCCCCGTCGGCTAGAGGCCACACAACGAGGGATTTCTTTGGGTCTGGGTGGAAGACGGGTGGCGAGACGTATAGATCACACTTGAGACGTCGATGGAAGTGGAAGATGGGAGAACGATCGTGCATGTCATATATAGTAATTTTTGCTCGAACCCTGCCTTTCGTTGGCATGTCTGGAATGTAGAGGGGAAGGTCATCCCAATCATGGTCATCTTCCTCGCGATAATGGGCGTGATTCAAGAAACGGGCGCGGTCATCTTCAATTTCTTCTTCGAATTCGCTGTTTGAATCGGGCATGTCGTCCGACACACTAGAAGACTCGGATGCGTCGGAATCGACGTCTTCGCTTGAGGTATCGTCCTCGTCATCGTCGCTACCTTCATCATCACTGTAGGGATCGTACCATGGCGTGATCCCGTCATACTCGAAGAGGTCGTCCGAATATACAGTGCTGGCTTCGCTGGCGCTTTCATAACCGTCGCTTTGGTCATCTGAATCCCAGTCACTGTCGTCCGAGTTCTCCGAGAGCTCTTCGTCCTCCTTGTCACTTTCTCCCCCAGCATCTTCATCTGACCTCCCGTCGGCCTTTCTCCCGGAACGTCTCGTGCGAGAAGCCAAGACGAGGAACCGCTCACGGCGTGCGAAATCCTCAACGTAGCCTGGGCCCATTCCCTCCATCTCAGACAACCCGCGGATGGGGACGAAGTCTCCAGAATCGTTCAGCATGAAAATTCTGTTACCAATGCGAACGGTCTGGCAGTCTGGCGCAAATGTAGCTTGGGCGACTTTGCTTTTAGACATAGTATCTGGTCCGTCATCACGGTACAGATCCAGGATGCGTTTGTCTAGCTTCATGCGCTGTACCTTCCGGCACTCTGGGGACGATTGAGCGGGGAAGTGCCATGTTTCGAACGTGCATAGCACAGTGCCTCCACGCGCCGAGCTGGCTGAGTTTTCTACCCTGTCCTTAGTTGACCTGAGATACACCCCAACAGTCGTTAAGTGTTAGATGAATGATGAGTGGACTTTCTTACTTACCATATGTGTAATAGCGTGATTTGGCTGCCAGCGACATCGATGCCGACGCAACCAAATATTGATTTTGCCTCAACTCCAAGATCTTGATTCGACAGTAATGCAAAACTTGCGTATCTTGACTTTGATTCCGACAAGAAGTTCCCCGGACCCAGCGCGCCAAACCACACACGATCTAGTTGACCAGTGTAGGGCCGGACTTCGCAACCAGATGAATGGTCACAGTTTCCGCAAGCTAGGAGGTATTTCCACTCGTGTAGGAAATAGCGATATTCGCTCCAGAGCATACGACCTGGTCCTGGCGCCTGGACGAACCACGTTGGAAAGACTCTGCGTAAATGACGAACGCCCTCCATGTCTTGGACACGGTAGACTGAGAACTGCCCCTCGACCCACAGGCTTTGTACCTGCATACAGGTTCCGAAGTTCGGGGACCGAATGAAAGAATCGATGCGAGTCGAAAGCTCTTGACGTTTCTTGGGATCCTCCACGTCATCGAGGTGTTTGTCCCAGTATTTTGCCGCGTAGGCAAGGAAATTGTGATGTTCTACAGGCGATCCCTCCTTGTCTACCCACCGCGTGTCCTGCCTATTCATCAATTCCGAGTATCGAGACAGACCAAGATAAGATAGACATGCGCGAGCAGGCACGTCGGGACTGAGGAATGGTTCGGATAGCCGGTCGGGGGTGCACAATACGTCTGGGCATTTAACAAGGAAGAGCCGCAGTGTGGAGTGGAAGAGTCGACATTCCGCGTCGTCACGGGCATGATCACCAGAAGTGGTCGAGACTAATTCGATAAACGGATGGAAGACCGCGCCCACGCTTTTGTCGAATGGCTTGTCTTCAACACGAAGGCTGTCAGGGTATTTTCTCTGCAAACACCAAACAGCTTCCCGAAGTTCTGACAGTCGCAGCGGCCGCTTGGCATACACGATCAATGAGAAGACGTTGCTGGACGAGAAGTAGGAATTAGCCGAGCCAAATTCAGGTGGGATGAATGAGAACCATACCATGCAAGACGAAGCAGAGCTTTGTCTAGTCGCTTGAACATCCTCCTATAATGGGCGTCCAGGGACTCGGGATATAATCCCTCAAGGAGCTCTTTCACCGAGCCCAAGGAAGTCGCATTATTCTCTAAGTCCTCCATTATCAACGTGGCCAGGACAAAGTTGCAGTCCACTCGATCGAGTCGCCCTACATCGAGGTTCTGTAGGTCATCAAATTGCGACACTGCTTGACGCAAAAACAGGTTCACGTCCTGCTTGGCGTGCTGAGTAATATCGAGGACGACACATCCTGCCAGTGCCTTGGCAATTTTGTCATAGTACTGAGTGCTGCACCAGAGGCGAACACTCGAGAATTTGGTGGTGAGCTCGGTAAGGAATTGAATTACTTCCGCAACTTCTTTCCAGCGGGAGTAACTGGTTTCCTCGTCTAAGCCATCGAGGAAGACGAAAACTTTTGAACAGTCCTTCACCAGGAGCTCGATGAGGTCCGTAAGAGAAGACGTGGCAGCCAGCGTCAACATTTGAGGCGGAACCTTCTGAAACTCATTCCAGTATTGTTCCAGTAGTTGCTGGGCGAGTCTAGCATATATCTGCTCCGCTTCATAGGGCTGAGCAAAATCACAGAAGTGATACGCAGATCGGCATGGGTGGAGTTTCTCGACGGACTGAATCGCGTAGGAGCAAAGGGTTGATTTTCCGCAACCCGGAGGTCCATACAACCATAAAATGGGCGGAGAACCGTCGTTCTGCCACTTGATGAAGTCGACATCGTCCGAAAGCCACTCGCATGTGCCTTTAGTAATGCGACGTGCTTTCTTTGAAGGCAGGATTACATGCGATAGGTTCTGGACTTTTGAAGATAGACACCTGCGAACGAGCTCCAGATTGGTGGCTAATCACTCTGATAAAATAAATTTAACAGGCTGAAGGCAACAATCACCTACCCTCTTCAGCCGCTGCACGAGCTGCTTGATATGATGTGTATTCTGTTCTCGATTCCACCTTCGAAAGGACGTCTGCACGATCCTTTATTCTGCTGACATCACCTTCTATTTTCTTTGAAATGTCGTCCAATTTCTTTGCGCTGCGGCTGGATTTGATGAAGGTCGCTTTGAAACTAGTTAGGTGGCTGAAGTAACGATGTGAAACCTCGAAAACCACTTACAATATCGGCTGCATTCTTTATCGACCCTTCGCCAGAAACCAATAACGCTGATATAAGTCTGGCACAGTAGTTGCTGCATTTTTTCATCGCCCCTATATAATTGGTCGTATTGGGTGACATTGCTGAGGACTATCTGGAGGGTTTTTAATTGGGACTGGATGGTGTCGAGTAGGCCGGCGTATTGACCAACGGTCTGGGAGACTCAAGTCAGCCCATATTTTGCGCTGACACAATATAACGCCTACGTCAAGAAGTAGTTTCACGCAACCCCAGGAGATGGAAGCGATAGTATTGGATGACGCTGATTGAACAAGTGGTAAGAATATAATAAATAAAGAAGGAGAGAGACCAACTGAGCGTATCGATGATACCATAAAAGCCCTTCAGTGTGTCCACAACAGGACGCACATACGTACCAAGGACCTTCTGTGATGCGCTTTCAGCTTTTTTATCTACAATTTCCACCAAAGACTGGTTGATGGAGGTAGCACGATCGTCGGGCAGCCCACTGGCTGCCTGAAGACACTTCTGGATAAACCCTTGCTCCTTGTCATTAGTTAACGTTGCAACGTATTCATCCCATGCACGCTCAAAATATGTTTTCCTATCTTGAAATGTCAGCCAACCCCATTGCTACTTTGAACACGACAGTGAAGGCATACTCTGTAGGAGGCGAGCACTGGGATAGCTTTGAAAGAGACATCAATATTGTTGGTGGCAATTCTCTGGGAGGGTTAGTTAATGCTTGCTGTGGATGTACCACCAAGAACCTCGTTGCTGTAGTTAACACCCGAATTATTTATCTGCGCGTCTGTGATGCTATTGTGGGGGCAGACAAGGCGCAGCTAGGCGCTGCCAGTGAGTGCCGACGCTGGCACCAATCTCTTTCATTACCCTATTTCTGGTAGCCTGAGGTTCACGAGGCAAGTTCTAGATGAACATTACAGATGGATACGGGCTTCCCGCGATGTGGACGGACTGCGCAGCCAATCCGAATCTGCATCCATGCGGCAGGGCTGATAAGGTTAATAATTAATAATTAATAATAAGGCTTCTGGGGCGATTTAGCTCAAGGTCGTTGTACAACCAAGTGAGGGCCACGTGCGTGAGTGCTGTTTTGGCCTCACAGCCACTGTAACTGGCACTGCCCCTGATGCAGAGGTAGCAAGTTGTTACCCTCAGGCTCGAAGGTTCGTGCACGCGCAACGAGGGCTCACAAACAGACGCTGGCGTCCGGTAAAATTATAGAACAAGGGTTTCCCAGAACCTCTGATCCCGTAAGCTATGAACACAGGTCCGTGACCACGCCTCCGCTCAGCCCAGTGAATTTGGCGCTGTCAATCACGATACTTAAAACGCATTGAACACCGACCCCGGGCCGTTTGAAGCTTCACTATGGCGAAAACTGATACTACCACGCAGCAGGACGCTCGTGCGATGAACTCTGAATCCTCGGCACTCACTCCTGAGGCACGGATCGCTCGCTATGATGTATAGTGAGTGCTTCTGCTTTACTCGCTAACAGCGAACTTGTATTAATTCAGCGGTTTTCGTAGCTTTGACCAGTAGGTTATTCGCGATGGACTCGGCCCTTTGTGCTGATTCACTCGGTCGTTTCAGACGGCTAGGTTCTAATGTGTTTCGCAAGACGAATAAGGACAAGCAGTCGAAGCAACTACAAAGGATTGTGAAGAAAAAACCTATCCTCTTCGTACAGCGGAAAATGGACAGCAAAGGAAGATATGACCACACCGATATCGAAATCCGAAGCCCCGTGCTTTGCGAGATACTGATGAAGATCCACGAAGGTGTGGATGGGTTGGAGTTGATGCGAGTCCCGCCAACAGTATGTTGTACGGATAGCCCTGATACCGCTTTGTCTCAATTTCGTCACAGTGTAGCCCAGAAATACTTCTATATTCGTACAAACCCCTCCAAGACCTCCTTCAACTGGAGAAGTCCAAAACGAATCCGGATCCTGTGATCATTGCAGACATTGAGGTGGCTCTTCAATATATTGTTGAGGATCACAGCGCCACCCTCCTGGACTTGCGAAATCTGACCAGTGTACCGGCGAACTTCCAATCGATCAGTTTCCCTTTGCTCTGGTCAATCTTCCGCCCAAATTCTCTCATATACGCCTACGACGGACACACAGAACAGGACCGCATCCTAAAGTTACGACGCATCGACAATTTCGAGCGAGATCGCGAGGGCGTCTTCGCCGAGATAACATGCGACTTGATCAACAACGACGGGAAGAATTTTGGATTAGCAAGCCAGCGCTTTGAGATTCGCGATTTCCAAGGGGTGAAGAAGATACGAGAGTTGCCCCTATACCCCCTCGAGTTCCACGAGAAGAATGAGGAGATTCGGAAGCGGGTCCTTCCGCGAGGGAAACAGATTGCCAATCTGGTCAGTCGGACCTTTGGCGAGATATCCGGACCTGGAGTACGCCAGATCATATCCAAGCAAGATGAGCCGCAACCGCAGAAATTCATGGTGAGCATCAGCTTCGCTTCCTATTGGCTGATAAATTGACTGGCGAACAGACAAATGGTCGAGTGATGATCGATCCCGGCGCGTTTCGCGACTACTGTCCCGATTACATATTCAACTATACCGTTACAACTCCTATGGACCGGGAGCACCTCACGGACGAGGACTATCTTATTTGCAACCCCACTATCCTCGGTTTCTGTTTCGGAGTGAAAGAGTGGGGTATGTTTCTTGATTATAATGCTCTCGCACACTTGTCTTGAACGGGGCAACTAAAACTTACATTAGGTGGCTTTTCTATTGAGCGTCTAGGTGAAGTCGTCTGGACAGACAAGGCCTTCCGATCCTTAGTCCTCAGCGAGGATCACAAGATGATGATCCACGCACTAGTCACGCACCACGAATCACGAGCCTCAAGCTTCGATGACTTCATTGTGGGGAAGGGGAAAGGCCTCATTGGATTGCTTGCTGGTCTACCAGGGTGTGGTAAGACGTTGACAGCCGAAGCAGTAGCAGAGGTAAGAGTCTAGCTCGAGCGGAAGTAATCGGGGCCTTGATCACTGATGTCCTAATCCAGGTTGCGAAACGGCCTCTGTACACAGTCACAGCTGGTGAATTAGGCACCAAGCCGAGCGAGGTGGACAAAAACCTGACTTGGATCCTGGAACTGGCACAAAGATGGCAGGCAGTAGTGCTCCTGGACGAGGCAGATGTCTTCCTCTCCCGGCGGGCGGAGACGGACATTGAACGCAATGCGCTTGTGTCCATTTTCCTTCGGCAGCTAGAGTATTTCCAGGGCATCCTGTTCTTGACGACCAACTTAATGTCACAGTTTGATGCGGCGTTCGAAAGTGAGTGATCGAACAGGGACTCTAGTCACTCTTTCTCACCAATCACCTTTAGGTCGTATACATTTCACCATACACTACCCGGTTCTGAACGCGCAGTCCCGAAAACAGATCTGGAGAGCTCTTCTCTCCCAGACATCATCGAAAACGTTGGTGGGCGAAAGCGATCTGGATGATCTTGCCAAAGAGCCATTGAATGGACGGCAGGTTCGTCAACCTTAGTAACTGTCATGATTTCTTGCTCGTGGTGCTAACCATAGACTTAGATTAAGAATTCTATCGCCACCGCACAGTCCCTCTCAATGGATCGGGGTGCCCCACTTTCGATGGAACACGTCCGCGTCGTGCTTCAAGTGATGAGAGACTGGAACAAAGCCCTAGAGGACCAGCATTTCTCGCTTCCCGGACCGAAACCCGCACCCTACGCTGTCCAAAGAAACGTCCCTATGACCCCTACATGGTCAGTAAAACAACAAGGTAAGTCTTGTGCTTTACGCGTTCCCTTTGATATACCCTCCAGGTGCCTGAGCCCTCTAAATGTCGCTGACCACTTCCTAATTCAGCCCAGTGTATTGCCCTCCTCTGCCTCGTCTGTTTCATGTGTTTCTGGTTCAAGACTCCGAGTGGGCTGGCTACTGATACACCTCCGAATCCATTCCGCGCGCAAGTGGTGAATACCGCCTACTCAGATGGTGCATAGGAGAACGGGACACTTGCATGTACACGATGACATGACTGTAACGACCTTCCGGCTTTGTAGATCCACCATTGTATACTAACAACGTCGATACACCACTGTAACGACGTAGGTGATCCTAGTAGACCAGACTGTTCTCTAGCTATTTGATGCCCTGTGCAACACTAGTTCATGATTATATTAGGAACGCCAGTGAGCCAACCGGCGTCAGGGGATTTGTGAGGATCAATTTACAACTACTGGCGACTCGGTGTGCATACAACAACGCAGCTGGAGTACTAGTGCCCCTAGTATATAGTAGCTTCAGGGATTCAGTCGATTTGGCTTGAATCAAGTCCATCACTTTATGCTCGCTGGCAAATCGCTGGTCAAGTCGTGCTTGCAGGGTATGGGGGACCGGTTAGCATGTGGCAAATATGTCCCGTAGTCAACCGCAAACCCACAAATGCTAGCTGGACTCAGAAGATCTGGGCGCTGCTGCTAAGCACCTCGTGGGATTGTCTCGTATACGTATGGATGTTGTAGTTCTTCGTGCCAAGCCATCCGTTGAATACCTCGGCGGGTAGGTCTTGTGATCGCGAGCCAGCAAGTTGCTCCTACGACTCATTCTGCACGTTAGATTTCATGGATGATTGTTCGCTGATCGGAGTGGAACATTGCCACTGCACTGACACCGATACGTATATGCATGGGCAGCCAAAAAAAACTTGCATAAAATAAAATGACACACGAAACAAACCTAGAAGTAGCCACGGTACGCATACATAAAAGGAACGCGAGTTAGATCACATGAAGCGGACCATAACCAAAGGGCTCCGACCAATAAAAATGGAGAGCTACACATGCATGCGTGTGGCGAAGGAACTATCAATGGAACGACGAGAGCGAAAGCGAGGTAAGACAACGCAGGAAAAAGACGTAAAAAGGTAACGGGACGTAGCGGTGGCATCGGGGTAGAGGACGGGAGTACAGGGTAGCGGAAAAATTGTGGGAAGGTGGGCTACAGATCGCTGACGGCAGATAATGATAGGGTTGTGATGTACATCTGCAGTAGTCTTTACGGTGGAAATAGCGGGAATATGTCCACTGATCCTCGGTCAGGATATGCACATCTCTCGGAATCAAGCCTGAGATAGTTTTTGAGTGGACTGTACGGATAATGGGAATAAGGTGACTTACGTCTTCTGCTGCTTCTGCAGCAGCTTCAGCTTCGGGCTCTTCCGCGATTGGTTCGGCGGGAGCTGGTGGTTCGTTTTCGTCCGTTGGTGCCTCGGCCTAGCAAATTTCTTATATTTTCACACAGGTTGGACATGTCAGATCTCACCTTGGACGCTGGTTTCTTTGATGCTGCTCTTGACGCTGGCTTCTTAGCGGTTGAAGCAGGTTTCGCGGATGCCCGGGATGCGGGCTTTGCCGCCTTCGATGCAGGCTTAGTTGATGCTGCACGGGAGGCAGGTTTCGCCGAAGCCCTAGATGCGGGCTTGGAGACCGCCTTAGAGGCAGGCTTCGAATCGGGTTTTGCCTTTGAGTCGACATCCGTGAGCACAGACGTAAGACGCGAATAAACATGACGCAAGTAGACTCACCTTTTTGGCGGGAGGAGCCTCCGCCTCCTCCTCGCCAGCGGCGGGCTCTGCGGGCACCTCCGCGTCCTTCTCCGCGGCGGTGCGCTTCTGACCCCTGGCAGATTTAGGCTTGGTCTCCTCGGCGACACCTTCCTCCTCGCCCTCGTTTTCTTCGGCGGGCTTAGCTTTCTTCGCGCGAGGTTTAGCTGGGGCCCTCTTTGGGGGTATGTCAGCCTTTGGCTGGTCTTTTATGCGAGACGAGCGACGAGGCTCGGAGGGAGCGTCTGCAGATGCGGCGGGTGCAGCGGCTTTACGAGGCATCGCGAATTGGCGGGGTAGGCGTAGGTGGTACGAATATGAGCGGGTGGAAGTGAGTGAAGAGTGTGAAGGGAGACGCGCTTGAGTACCCTATTACTCGCCCTGAACTTTATCTGACTATCAACAAACAAAACTCGATCACGTGACGACGGAGCGCGTACACAGACATAAACATGGACCCATCGTCCCTGCGCACGGATCCGGAATTCATTGGCACGACTTTCAAGTGGGTGTCGACAGCGGTAATTGCAAAACTCAGTTTCCGCTGCACCAGTTCTCTTCACTGGCAGGCAAAGCTTCTATTCAACACGCTGGGTTTCACTACTAACCCCTTAATATATACAACTGTGAATCACTCGACTATCTAGTACATCTTCCCTACAGACTTCGAACGAGTAAGCCTGCCACCGTTCGATCAATCAAAGAGCGGCGAGCACAGCATCTGCGCCAGAGACAGTAACACCCGTGCCGACGGGTTCGACCTACGACCACGACCATTATTAGATCGTCGGGCCCAAATCATACAACAGCGGGACACACCTTAACATATTTAACAACCAGATCATCCAAGATCATAGCATATCGAGCAGTACGAGTGCCGAAGCCACGATGAGAGAGGTCCAGGGAAAGTCCAAGTCCCGCGGACCACTCGGCATTGATATCGGAGAGAGCAAGAATCTGACGGGGAAGATTTAATGAGAAGAGAGTTGGGGCGAACTCGGCTATGACAATCGTCACCTTGTCCTTCAGTCCTTCGACACGAGCCCATCCACTCATGACGAAGGGGTCATTGGCAGCTATGACAGCAATGACATCGACACCTTTCGCCTTGAACTCATCATACTTTTGGATGTATGGAGGAAGGTGGTTGATGTGGCAGGTAGGCTATTGAAGCGTGGGATTAGCACCAAGGGGTTGGATTGGAAACCATGTCCTTACAGTGAATGCTCCAGGGACGGCGAAGATCACAACTTTCTTACCAGCCCACGCGTCGGTGGACAATGTGTTAGCTAGGAACAAGTCCCGTGGACTGTTTTGAGACAACGGAACTTCATAGGAAGGTGAAGCAACACCTACGGATTCCGCATGCGGTCTGGGCCGAGGGTTTCATGTGAGGTCGTGGACTACAACAAGGTTGGG
Source organism: Hydnomerulius pinastri MD-312 (assembly GCA_000827185.1). NCBI lineage: Eukaryota > Fungi > Basidiomycota > Agaricomycetes > Boletales > Leucogyrophana > Leucogyrophana pinastri. The sequence continues at coordinate 343,436 of KN839856.1, read as the reverse complement.
CATTGATGGGACTCACATGATCATCGAGCTCAGGCGTATAGGGTACGTAAGGGAATTTGCCAGCTGGGATCTTGTCGCCGACAAAGATGGTAGGTTCACCGCTGGGCATATTGGTGGATGAGTGGGTTATCGTGCGTTGGGGTGGTGAGACTCAGACCCAGTCCCTGAGACGAAGAACCTTATGAGGGATTTTTGTGCGATAACACCTAATCGGAACCAAGATCGGAACCCATGGCGAGATAATCGCGTGAATGACAGAACCTGCCTGATTGGGAGATCGCTGGGTTCCATATAACTTCCTGGAGCCTGCGGAGGGTCGCTCTCTCACCGAGAACACCTAAGTAACCTGCGGCAACCATCATCATCTATCAGTTTCAAGTTTGTACGCACTTCTACTTCTCTGTTCTGACTGAAGTAAGGTCCTTCTTGCTATCAGATGAGTATCGGAATTGACCGCGCTCTGATTTGACTTGACGATCGTGGTCGCTGCCACGAAGTGCTCCAACTGGTCGCAAGCTACGGCGATCGTGTAGATATTCTTGCACCCAGTCCAGAAGCGCAAACTGCTTTCCTAGGTTGACCTCCAAGGTCCTTCATTCCCGCCGCTGCCTTGGCATGATGGACAGCTTAGTACACACTCTCGCGGAGATCATCCAGGCTGATATTATGTGTCAGTTTGCTGCGCAATTCTGCTTCTTTGTTCTGACGGAGGTAAGTTGCCTATTCATACCCGACGTACGAAGAAGGTCAGAGTTCTAATTTTCGATTGCGTTCGGTACCTTGAGTTGACTGGTCGGAGTTACGGCGATGGTATTATGCTTGTAGCCTTTCCGGGAGTGCGAAATGCTTTCCTTGAGATGAGGACTTCGCGTTCCTCCATCCGAGCTGTCTCAAAACCATCTCCAGAAGTAAGCGTGAGGTGATTTGGATTTCGCGTCCGAGGCGTTGCAATGAATATGGAAGCCTTATTAGTTGGTTCGATCCACCAACAACGTATTCGGAACCAGACGTTCAGTGCACTTTGACAGGAAGCCCCCTCGAACCGAAACCATGTGTTCATGGATCGATCTGGAGTGGGACCTTGCTGGCACAGCTGCGACTCGTTTCCCTTTGAGGGTTAGTTCGCTCTCAAGCCGAAACTTTCTGGAGACAGTTTCTGTCAGTAAATCGTTTGAGAACGAGAAGAATGAGCCATATGTCGCGAATCCCCAAAGCTTTTCAACACCAATGAAGGGGTTCATACTATCATAGCGAGTCGCCACTAGTGCCAAGCTAGGGGCCGTTGAACCCTCAACGAGTGCTTACATAATGCGATCAACCACCCTCGTCACCCATTGCGGCGCAGTATGTGCGTGAGCGCCAACCAGCGCAGTGACTTCATTCATACCATTAAGTACGTTGTACATCTTGTGTATACCAGCAAGAAAATCATCCGGACGGGATGGTTATTCTACCTGACATAAAACTCGGGCGCGGCGCTGGCTCCAGTCTCCCTTTACCAGTTCTCTTGCTTGCCGGGATTTCAACACTAGTGGCAGTAGTTGTGAGCGGCCTGTCGATATGGCTACAGTTGCGGAACTATAGGAAACCTTTTCTTCAGCGGTTGGTTTTTATTCAACTTATCAGCACTGATTTATCTCATGCTTGAGGCCCTAGGATGGTCGTGCGGATCATGGTCATGGTACCGATCTATGCAGTGGCTTCGTTCATCTCGTTGTTCTCCCTTGAAGCTGCCTTCTTCATTGATGTGATACGTGACATATACGAGGTATGCCAATCGCATTATCTGTGCATTTACCTGGCTTATCATAATACTCCATAGGCTTTCGTTATTTATTGCTTTTTTGTGCTCCTCCTCGACTATCTTGGCGGTGAACGTTCGCTTTTGATACTGTTGCACGGGCGGCCGCCCATCCTTGCGATATTCCCTGTCAGTCTGTGGCGAAGTGACATTGACGCCAGCGACCCGTATACATACTTGTTCCTCAAGCGGGGTATTTTGCGTAAGCTGTAGACTCTTTGCTCCTGGTACCCTTAGGGGCTGATGTATCACCATCAACAGAATATGTGCAAGTTAAGCCCCTCCTTGCTATTACTAGCATGATATTGAAAGCTACTGGGACGTACCACGAAGGCGATTTTCGCGCTCGAAGTGGATACCTTTACGTGTCGATCGTTTACAATGTCTCCATTTGTCTTGCGCTTTGGTGCCTCGCGGTATTCTGGATGTGCGTCAACGACGACCTGAAGCCTTTCCGGTGAGCATGCCACCCGTCTGTCACGTAGGGTGCTCTGGAGTGCTGACGCGTCACTGAAGCCCTGTACCCAAGTTCCTTTGTGTCAAAGGAATATTATTCTTTTCCTTCTGGCAGTCCATCATAATCTCAACCATAGTTGCAGTAGGCGTAATAACGCGCCTTGGCCCATACACGGACAGCGAGCACATCTCCCTCGGCCTCACAGATACCCTCATTTGCCTCGAGATGCCCTTTTTCGCTGCAGCCCACATGTACGCCTTCTCATATCGCGACTTTGTCAAGCCTCCGCCTTCTGCAGTAGGAAAAGACGCTTCTCCGGTATACGTTGCTCGGATGCGGCTGGCATATGCCCTTCGAGATGCTTGCGGCCTCAGGGACCTTGTCGCAGATACTCGTGCTACGCTCAGAGGGGAAGGCATCAACTATCGTGCATTTGAGCCGAGCGAAGGCGGGATGCATGTTGGTGCTGCTAGAGAACGCAGGATCCGCGCTGGCCTACGCTACTCGGCAGGCGGCAAGAAAAAGTACTGGTTGCCCGAGGTACAGGGTCTTGCGGATAACCGAGGTGAAAGCGATAGTAGGGGCTTGCTCGAGCGCATCACAGGACGAGACGAGGGCGATGTTCTAGCTCCATTGCTTGTGGAAGACGCGGCGGACGTGATTCATGACGCGCCCGACATGCATCCGAGCAGTGCTGGACGGATTCCAGGGGATGACGTGGACGCAGACGACGACGACGAGTATGCGTTGAGGTTCAGCGATGCTCTCGCCGGGGAGGATGGTGCGGACGAGATGCTGTACGAACATGCCAAGAATTATGTCTTTGGAGATTACTTGTATCCTGTAGTGGATGTCAGCTCGGAGGATGCTCGTCGCGCTATGTGGGAAGAGGAGGCTCGGGTTGTGCGGGAAGTTACGTCTGGTGGTCTGAGTAGGGGCGACAGCGGAACGCACGGAAAGGCCGTGGGTGTCACGGGATACGGCGCGACGCAGAATGCGACGAGAGGGCCGAAGAAGTACGAAGACGATGAAGACGAGGGCTTCGCATCCGAAGAACGTGCTGTGGATTTCGAGGGAGGAAGGACCAAAGCCGGGATCATTGGAAGGGTGCAGAGCAGATCATCCCTCTCTACTTCGCTCAGTTCGTCTGGGAGCAGTGCAGGTCATCAGAAGGTCCTTCGACCCTCTGGTTCATTCTCCCGATCTACGCACACTTCTTCTCCTCCTCGATCACGCAAGGCCTCGGACGCACGATTGCAAGCACCACCGATTTCGTCTGCTAGCAGGTCATCGTCTCATCAGAATTTTCATTCTCCCTCACCTCTTTCCCGCTTGCACCTACCGTCATCGTCGTCACGACACTCAAAATCACCACGTATGCCTCTTGCTGAAGACGACGCGGTGGACCTCGTCGTTCCAACGACAGACAGTCTCTATGTCCCTTCAACCTCGCGCACTCCGCACTCCCCACATTCCCCCGCACTCATCAGGGTTTGGGATGAGACGGGGGGTTCCATACACCCAACACAAGAGCCGACGCCCGAAGACGATCGATCGGAAGATCGTCGATTTGTCCTTACTGTCGACGCCGCCGAGGCTGACGACAGTGATGTCCGCAGAGGGGAGCGCGATGTCCCTGAGGTGGTCGAACCTGAGGACATCGTCCGCGAGCAGACTCCACCGCCGCATGCAAGTGTCGATTATCATTTCAGTAGCCCAGAGGAGGTTGATAACAACCCCTGGGCGTAGGCCCCCCGTATCGAGTAGTTGACGTGAACTGCCACTTGCACGCCTTCACTGGCGGAGAAGGCCAGTTCGAGACTGATTATCAGGCTTGTTCCACTTAGCATGCTCAATCCGAGTCGATTGCTGAGAGCGCTCGCAGCACCCCCATCATCCCTGTCCCACAGTCGCGACGGCGTGGTCTGCTACATCATAGGTTCGCGCAGGTAGCGACGGGGCGGGCGTTTCAGGTCAGAGTTCCAGTAGTATATATCATTATTGACTAGCGATCAGTCGAACCACCTTAGCATTGGCGTTTAAGACATGCTGAGGATTGTTCTCTCGTGCAGGTGGTAGCGTCGGCACTGGCCCATATGGCATGAGTCACAGAATCGCGGGAAATTGCATTTGATAATAGCTCGATCGAAGAACTTGCCCAACAAAGGGATACTGTATGTTGACGCTGTTTACTTCCTTGCGGCATGGAACCACACGATCCGTGCAGCAATATTAATGACAGGACCGTGCTCTTTCAAACTCTTCCGAGTGCCACTCCGTAATCACAGTACATGCCTCCACTCACTTCGCCAAATCACACCAGATCACACACGACCGACGGGCCCTCGTGCTTCGATCAACTGCAATGAACGCCACATAATTGCCACATATAAGTCGTCGACTCGGCGCTCGGTGGACCCACATCAATATTGTGATAGCCGCTGGCACGATTTGGGCACGAGACCCGAACCGCCCCTTCCTGCGATTGGTTGTGTTCCAATTTTCTGGGCGAGGTTCCGAGACACTTAACCCAACGACACTGCACCCCTGGGCTACAGTGGAGTCCGTTGGTAAATCTCCTGCCATGCGTCTTTGATTAGATGTCCACGTGCACCCACACCAATGACGTGCGGTCATCCGAGAACTACTACATATTAAGTAGACTGGTGGCGGCATCCAACTAAGCGAACCCCCAAGCCATGACCTATTTCATGGATCCCGATTAACCCGTGGTGAGTTAGCAGAGATTTAACTGATCAAGATCATCCAGAGGCTGCTTCAGCCCGATTCCCCTCTCCTTGTTTCACTTGGTCGTCCTGAGCCTGCACCCTCCTCAGCAGGGGCCATTACACTCGCGTCACCCAAGCGAACTGCCCCTCCACGATGACTCAAGGCGGGATTTCCATGGACGCTGCGGCGTTGGTTTCTACCATACTGGAGACCCTTCTGTTTGGTGAGACCAGCGAAGAACGCATTGACGGGTTGGAGGTCTGACGAAGAATGGGCAGGTTTTTCCCTGGTCTTATACGGCTGGACAATGTGGGTTCTCGTTTACAAGAGGTCAAGGCTCCGCATCAACTACAAGATGGTCACAATTGCTTGCTTGCTCTTCGTACTCTCGACTGCGGTAGGCAGGCACCTCTGTTTCTTGTTTTGAGCAAAGAACTCTAATGGCATAAATTCTGCAGCATTTGGCGATAGACCTCCACCGACAAGTGAAAGCATTTATCTTTGTGCGAGATTCATTTCCCGGAGGCCCTGTCGCTTTTTTCTCCGATTTTTCGAGATGGAGTTTCGTTTCTAAAAACGCCATCTACACCCTTCAAACCCTTCTCGGAGATGGCGTTGTGGTAAGCTGCTACATTCCGCCTAGTAGATCCCCTTGTCTAATAATTGGCGGACGAAGATTTATCGTTGCCACGCTGTTTGGAGAACGTGGAAAGTCCTACTTGTACCCGTGCTGTTATGGTGCGGCGTTGCAGGTATATCATCATCGCCGCCATCCGCTTGAAATCAGCTGAAATGTTTGCAGCCAGTGGAATAGGATCCCTCGCAACCTCCGGCCTGGCTTATACTGGGTCTAGCGTCCTTGACGCGATCGTCGGGAAATGGATCACCTTGTTTTACGGTCTCACGATCATAACCAATTTACTCAGCACTGGTGCGCGTTGAATCCACAGTTCATATTGCTCCTTGCTCATAGACAAACGCAAGGTCTGTTGGCGTATAAACTGTGGACAACGGATCGTAGGACAGCTTCGATACGGACATCTCGGTCCCACCTTCGTCCCATACTACGTGTCGTGCTGGATGCTGGCATGATATACTCTGTCACGCTACTTGCTGCCTTCAGCTGTTATCTTGCCGAGTCAAATGGGGAATTCGTCGTGCTGGACATGGTGAGCATCGCGTTACAGCACCGTATCTGGCGACGCACTGACCTTTTTCCTTCAAGATTAGTCCCATCATTTCCATTACGTTTTATATGGCGATCATTCGAATAGGCATGGTACAAGCAGACAGAGGAGGTACTACGTCCTACGCACTGGGATGTACCTCCAGCAGCATAAACAGGAGAGAAGACAACAGGATTTTGAGTCAGAGGAGCATGATGCAGGTTCACATTACTACTCTCACAGAGTGTAAAGGAGACGGTCCGCAGGTGATGGAAGAGGAAAGCGACACCGCGGATACGAAGACCATGAAAGCAGATAGGGTTTAGCAGGTGTTGTTGTATGATAAGTTGGCGCATGATGGACGCGTTTCGACTCGTCCATTAATTCAGCACACCAACTAGGTCTGCATGTATCGCGAATGTTGCAACATATGCAACTCTATAATTACTGTATACTGACTAACTGTATGGGAAGGTGGGCTGAAGGTTTGTGCGTTCCACAGTGCTACGACCTCGAGCGCTATGACCCCTATTCGCTATACAGTTACGAAACAGCCTAACTGTACTACTTGCTAGTCACGTGGCTACCGCGCAGAAGTTCTTCAGTCTCGACTTCAAGCTTCAAGCTGAGCGCTGAGCGGCGACCTTATGTCCAAAGTCCGCTGCGAAGTCATGCATCGCGCGCTTCTCGTTCCAGAAGTCCTATACGCAATCTTCGTGCTTGTTCCTGGAGATGACAGTTCACCACTGACGGCGGCCTGTCCAAAGGTCACGCTAGCTGCATTGGCCAGGACCTGCAAGGTGTTTACAGAGGAGGCGCTCAACATTCTTTGGGCTGAGCTGAGCGATTTATCACCTCTTGTGAGATGTCTTCCAGAAGATTCGTGGACATGCACTCACGGGGACGACGGCGAGGTGAGAGGCACCCCGCTGCCCAGCAAGTACATCTTTGACAGGACATGCAGTGCTATAGTTTCATGAAGCTCTTGAAAGAACAACACTGGGCCACAATCCGGGGCTATACACGTCGTGTGCGTGCATTGACGTGCGCACCCCACACTCCGTGCCTGGACAGAGCATCAGTCGTCGCGCTTTGTTGTCCGCTAGTCACTCTACCGCTCTTCCCAAATCTACAACGGCTACGCTGGCACGACCGCGGAAAGCAGATCTTTCCATTCATCCACCACTTCGTTGGCCCAAAGCTTACACACCTCGATTTCGACTGCGATGTTCCGACATGGGGTGTTGGAGAGTTAAGCGTCCTTGTATCGCTCCCACGACTTTGCCCAGACCTGAAGACTGTTGCATTGCCTCGGGGATCTTGGCCCGAGCTATGCAGTGCTGTCTCAGATACTTTATGTGGCTGGGCCCTCCTCAAAACAGTCCACTGCGACTACTTAAACGAAAGCGCACTCCGACACCTCGGTCGCGTTCAGTCCCTGGAAGAATTATCGCTCATGTTGGGTCCCCAAATCTCAGCTCACTCGGTGGAAAAACTTCACAATAATTTTGCGGAGCTCGTCTCTGAATACCTGGTCGATGCAGGTGGTACCCGTAGAGAACTTCATGCGGAGGTTGCGCGTGTCATTGAAGAAACTCAAAGTGTCGTATGGGCACTATCCAGCTCGCCACGAAGTTCAGCCATTTTTTGTGGTTCTGCAACAGAGCTGTAACCCTAACCATCTTCACGAGATACATGTTGTACCCTATGACGTCATCGACTTTCCGGAATCTCTGGGTGTCCTTACACTTGCAGACTTCTCCCCGCTCAAGCGTTTTGCCCACCTCACAGTTGTCCGAATTGACATTGGGTACCCAATATGCCTCAGTGGGGAGGACTTCTTAGATCTGACATCTGCTTGGCCACTCCTTCAGTGCCTTTTTCTGAACGAGCTCGCTGGGTGGAGGACTACCCCGACTATCACTCCAATGTGTCTCGTGAAGCTAGCCAGGAAGTGCAGGTTTCTTCACACCTTGGGGGTTGCAGTTGACACTATTGGTTTCGACTCTATTCCGAGCGATCGCCCAAGCCTCGGCTATACCAATGGAGCACCGTTTATTCTCAATGTCTTAGATTCGCCCATCGAAGACTCGTCGATTACACCTCCGGCGGCATTGTCCTCCGACCTTTATCCAAGTCTCCAAAGTATAGACAGCTGGGCAAGCCACCTAGAGGATAACCCCGGGGCGAGCCACTACACCGACCTGTGGTTGAAGGTACGGAAACAGGTAGAGCAGCTTCGGAGGTGCGAGAACAGGAAAGAAAGTGGTTTACCGAGTTATATGGGAAGTAACGGCGCTGTTATTGCACACGCAACTCGTAGGCCACTGTGGTATGTCGCAGATTCTGTGGGTGTGATCTCTATCGGGCGCTTGCTATACAGCTGATGCGACTCAGCGAATATAGCTATGACTTTGCTCCGTCAACTCCTTGTCGGTCTACTCGTGGATGGTTGCATTAGGTCTATCTGATAGCTGCAGTTGCCAAGCGGGGGCTGGAGTTTTGGCATCAACAAGGGATCCGATGGGTTGGACTTTGGCTGGTCGTTGCTGCACATAAGACGAGTTGTTAAGGTCGCATCACAAGCTCTAACTTTGAAACATTACTATAATTGTTGAAAATGGCGACGGGGGATTAAACTTTAGCTGTGTTTCCCCTGTGAGTTTAGACCAGGTCCTTGAAGGTGTGTCTCCCATCAGATTATGATCGATAATCATCGCGATCTGCTCAAGAGACTCGAAGGGGGACGAGCTTGGCGGCAGCTCGGCAGTGGCAGTGTCGCAAGTGCCACCACCGTCGGTCGCAGAACGACGTTGACAAGCTCTCGAGCCACCTTCAACAACTCTCAGACGATATATCTGCAAGCCATAAAGTCGAACAAGTTACTCAGTTGGCCCTCTCTCTGAAATCAAACCTGTCGCTCGCAAAATTCCGCTGTCAAGGCCTGCTGGCCCCGGAAGCTACTCAACCACGACTTGGGGCCACCCAACGACGACGCCGCGGTCCTACTTATGTGTCTTATCTCATCATTTAGCTTGCGAAAGCTTCGGCTGCTGAGCACAATGGACATCCCAGTGATGTTGCAAGCGTTGTGTCTGGTTTCTCTATCGGAAACACGCCAGATACATTACAGGTAAGCTTGCCCATTCTACTATATGAAATAGTCATACCGGACTTCCCTTTCATACTAGAACAAAGTGTAAGCGGTCTGGGACCTGGGCTAACCTATATCCTAGAATTGTCGCTCAGATCATCGCAGGTGCTGAGTGATCTCTTCTTGATTATGTGCTGCGCGCCGCCATTCTCCGAGCGTTCGACTTCTGGCGACGGATCAAACTTTGAAACCTTGCTCTCAACGTGTTGACAATCGGATATAATCGAATGATGGCTTGGTTACAGGATGATTCTCCGCGTCTGCTGACTTTTTGCTTTGTGCGGCATCACATCGCCCGTTCCATAGATGCTCTTCTGGAATTGCTCGGTGGGAACGTGTAATGTATAATCCTTTTAAGCATCAGCCCAGCCTCGCGGTTCCCATTTGACCATCATGCATGCATCGCTGAAAGGCATCGCGTTGGTCACTGGAGCCGCGCAAGGCATTGGCCAAGCAATCGTTCTCCGTCTTGCTGATGATGGCTTTGATGTCGCACTCAACGACGTGCCTCAGAAAGGACAGGCACTAGACAGTCTAGCAGAGGAGGTCAGGGCCAAAGGTCGACAGGTCGTCGTAGTTCCTGGAGATGTTAGCCAAGAGGAAGATGTAAAGAGGATCGTGCAAGAAACCACGGAGAAGCTCGGTGGGCTCCGTGTGGTGAGGCTACGTCGCATGTCTTCTGCTTGGGATGTTGACAAGATGTCCTGCTGATCGATACAGATGGTTGCCAATGCAGGGACCTTCAGGATGGGGTCACTTACTGAGAGTATGCGTCCAATCTTCTATCACACATATCCGTACTGAGAGGTATGCCAGCAAGCCTCGAAGACTTCGAGCAATTATTTGCGGTCAACGCACGTGGCACATTCCTGTGTTACAAGTATGCTGCTCAGTACATGGTTGCTCAAGGGCGCGGTGGAAGAATCCTGGGCGCCTCTTCTGTTGTGGGCCGGCGGGGTGTGTGTTACCTGACGTTTTCCGTAGACGTCGCTTGCTTACCGTTGAGCTAGGCGGTATGGAGTATGCTGCATATTCTGGCACCAAATTTGCAATCCGAGGGCTCACACAATCTGCTGGTGAGCTACGTTTCGGTATTCACGTTGCTTCTTCGCCAACACGTGCATCGCAGCTCTCGAGCTTGGACGTCATGGCATCACGGTGAATTGTTATGCTCCCGGTCCCATTGATACGGATATGCGTACGTTCATCGCCCGAGCTCACAGACAGTCGCGCTTTGATTCCACACCGCACAGTGCGTTTCCTGCGAAAGGGTAGGGCAGACAAAGCAACGGAACGAGGGATTGTCACCCCTGCAGCAGTGAGCCCATTTTCCTAGTGTTGGCCACCTGAGCTGACGATAGGAAGCCATTCAATGCTGTGGGATCTGACGGCAAGGCAGAAGACATAGCGAGCATCGTATCGTACCTTGCGTCCGATGAAGCCCATTTCATCACCGGTGAGTCCCTAAGCTGCGTGAGCCCAATACGGTACTGATACTCAAGATGATGATAGGACAAACAGTGTGTCTTGCTTTGTATGTTATTGTTTTCCCCTCGCTCATCGCTTTGTATTTTTAGATTGGAGTCGATGGGGGCATGGTGCTTTCATGAGTACTAAGACTTCGACCTCTCGAATAGTTGAAGTATCCGGTCTCCCCGATATCCAAATAACAGAACGTGAAATGACTATCAGGGTCATTCTTCGAACAACTTTTACTCCCGATACTTGTCTTCGATCTTTTGTCACTCGTTAGGGGTAGCAACGCTCTGGTGCGCGTGCCGGGAGCAACTTTTGGGCTGGGAGTCCTGTGATGCTATCAGCCAAAGTTCAAAGTTGCCCCTTAATACAGTTGCCGCACCTCAGTTCTTCGGATTATATCGGATATGCCCGAAACCAGATCACTCTGTCGCGCTATTACTGGCCATCTGCTCAAACCCATGACCGTACGGTCCGCAAGACTCATCTGTTATCTACAACTTCCAACATGATCTAACACAATCTGATCTGATCTCTCGCTGTCTCTCATCTCCCTCAATCTCTTCGTTGTCCGAAGGATGAGTTCGCTAGGTATTGCAATTGTTACAGGTGCTGCCCAGGGGATCGGACGTGCGATCAGCCTGCGACTCGCCGATGACGGTTTCGACGTCGCAGTGAACGATATCCCCGCAAACAAGGAGAACCTCGAAACCGTCTCTCTGGAGATCGCAGCAAAAGGCAGAAGGACATGTCAGCTTGTTGCAGACGTTACGGACGAGGAACAGGTAAAAGGAATGATCAATGATGTGGTTAAGCAATTGGGTGGACTGGACGTTGTGAGTGAGATCAAATATGCTGTTTTACGACTAATTGGTCACTGGGTTCTCTTCCAATAGATGATCGCCAATGCAGGCATCTGCAGAGTGGGAACGTTGCTGGATAGTACGTCCTTGAATGAGCAGGTGTATCATATGATTATGCGTGCCTGATGATACATCGTTGCAATTTAGCCACTCTTGATAACTGGGAGTCCAACTTTGCGGTCAGCGTCAAAGGAACGTTCCTTTGCTTCAAATATGCAGCACAGCAAATGGTTGCGCAGGGACGAGGAGGCAGACTTGTGGGAGCGTCTTCTGTCGCTGGGAAGACCGGTACGGATCGCGAAATTCCCATCGTTTACTGACATGTAATCCGGTCGTCTGTTCCATAGGTCACGCGAATCAAATTGCGTACTGTTCTGCAAAATTCGCGGTGCGTGGTCTGACCCAGTGTGCAGGTAAGTGTTCACTTTGTCAAAACCTGTGAAACGGCGTGTCACACAGCGTACACGGGACACTGATCCACTCTTCCTCCACTCCAGCGCTTGAACTCGGTCGTCACGGGATCACTGTCAATTCATATGCACCCGGAGCAATGGTTACACCCATGTGCAAGTAGTTCACTCGGATACATTGTCTACCGTATTATCTGATCTCACATGCAGTGGAAAGCATTCGTGTGGCGAATGACCAACGCACCGATGGCGCTGATAATTTCTACGAGGGTGACTACTACAAGAGGGTCCGTCACCGCATCGCCGTTTTCCATAATACTATGTAAGTTATTGACATCCGTTGCCAAACAGATGGCAGATAGATGTGCGGTTGGATACCTGGGCAAGCCCAACGATGTAGCTAGTATTGTATCGTATCTCGTCTCTAAGGAGGCACACTACATCACCGGTAAGTAAACAAGCACACCCCTTGCATGCGCATACACTAAACAGGGTAACCCGTACCGCTTGAAACACCCCTCAGGCCAGAGTGTGAGTTTCCAAAGACCAATTCGCGGCTGAACATTCCATTGACTCAACTGAAACTAGATCTCTGTGGATGGTGGCGTCTACTTCTCATAGTCACTTACATATCACCAACCACAATGTTGGCGGCCTCACGGCTTCAATGCATGTAGGGGCCAAACGCATCATGATTTCCTGGGTCCCTCGCAACCGACATGTAGTGATAAGTAATCGAAAGCTGACATCACTAGTAGTACTAATGATGTCACTGCGCTGCGTCCAAGTGAAGTCATGCTTAAGCTTATCATAACTCCAGAGGCCAAGACTCTGAATGAAAGGAATATGACAGCCAAGACCTCGTCACTGCGCAGCTATGTCAAAACTCAGCACCACAACCGCAATCTCTCTATCTACCTCAGTCCCCCGTAGCACCGACCACAGCCTACCAGACCCCTGTTCCGCTTGGTATACGAGAATCCCGTGAACAGGGGCTGATAATCTTAGCAGGCACTCCATTCCGGCTCACCCAAGGCGATGTCCGTTTAAGCATGATACGTACGCAATTGAAAGATCGCTATCATGCTGAGCGACGACGTGACCCTGGATCAATGCTTGTGAAAAGTTGTGAAGGGCTGTTCTACATAAATTAATATTATGGGAACTTCACCTACATACCTGCCCGCAATGAATCACGACAAAGTCCCTGTAGGCTAAATACAATTTGTGATATCGGAAAGGTTACCCCACCCTCTCCCGTGGGCACAACGCGGGGATGATCCGTCGTACAAGTGGAGCCATGGACTAGAACTACTCCTACCAAATATTGATCTCGTCGGAACTCTAGTTTATCGCTCTTTGCTCCTATCTGTCACGGAAAACGCGCTCGAAGGCGTCGGAAAATCCCCAAACTAGCTTGATCAAATCGACAGATCAGAATTTCAAGTTTATCGCAGCGCTAATATAGCGATAGATCCTGTCATCGGAAAGACCGATCGGCGTAGCGTCGTGGAGTAGTTGGTGGTTGGTGATAAATATATTGGTTTTTAATGATAGTCCGGCAGCAACGTTACCTGTAAAGGCCGTGCTTGATGCTGGTTGTGCCAGTTGGGTCGGTTCATGATCAACGTCATGCAAGCCCCCATCTGGCCATCGCGACGAGGCAGGCTGCGTCATCCACTGCGTCAACCAATCTTTGCCAACACGATTACTCGCCCCGAATGAGGCTAGGGTACGATAGGGATCAATCAAATGTTCATATCCCCGTAGGTATGAATAACCTCGTCTTCCTCGCTTCTGGTTGGTGTTAACGCTGCGAAGACTCATGTCCGATATACACGCGATCGGAACAGCCAATCGCGAGGCTCACAGGACCGACTCTGGCAGGCGGGCATAAATCGGTGCTAGCTTCGTCTAAATACGCGTTGGAATACATACGTGTGTTTCTGTGTTGAAAAACATGCGCGAAGGGCGCGTCGTTTGTAGAGTTCAAGGGTAAGAAGTGTGACAACAACGAGGCTCCGGGCTGTAGAAATAGGTCTCGTTCTATGGTCCGCAGTAACCTCACGGAGCGGAAATGGGGGAGCAGTCGGAGGGACTGGGACCGATAATCCCGTGTTCTCTCATCTGTAGACTCTGGTTGCACATGGCAAGAACGGAGGGTGGGACAAAAATAATGTTAGTTAGCGTTAGTAATGGAATTCATCAAGAACCGTCGAATCTCCGGAGAAAAGCGCGTTGGTGTAAACCTTTCAGGCAGCTTCCAGGAAGCTATATCACTGGAAGTTCGTGGGTGTAAAGTGGAAAAGACAAGAATTGTGACTTGAAAGGAAAGAGCCCTTCTCTTTTGGAATTCGGAGGGATGGGGTTAATAAACCTATGTTGTACAAAGCGAACGAAGGTGACTGTCCGGCTGGTTGGGGATCGATCCAGAATGAGCAGGAGACAAACCAGCTAACGGCAGACGGCAGAAGATAAATGCTTGATACACGTTGCATGCCGTGGCTCTGGAACATGGAACTTAAACTTACAGCTATTGTGACCCACCTAAGACTAGCGACAAAGGGTCTTTGAGGAGAAAATCTAATGCTAAGACCTACCTGTAGACTCAACTGGGCGATACAATGTGACATGTTAGGAGACGGTCAGTCGTTACAAGGTGACAGTGGAAAGGGAGATGATGGAAAATGTAGGCACCAGGAGGTGAGGTGTGACGTGACGTTAGGTGACCACCCCTGGCTAATTATGTGACCGAGAGCACAAAAAAAGGTTACCGCATGATGAAGATCAAGGCCGCGGGTGATGAGTTTGTTGCAGGGACCTTGTTTCGCACTCGCGACGGCGACCTCCCGCAAACGAACAACGATGCCCAGCCGCACGTTGCTGACATTCCCTTAATTCCCTTTACTTCATTTTTGTATCCTGTGTACTCAACTGTACCTCTAAAACCCCTACATTGCCGCCTCGCACGGTCAAAGTAGCTCGCAATGGCCGGTTTCCTGCGCAAAAAAGCTACATCGAGCAAGAAGAACGCTGGCGTGGATGCAAAGCATCCTCCTCTGGACAAATATCCGTCAAAACCCTCTCCCGATGCCCCTCCCTCTCTCCCCCCTCTCTTTGCGCAGTTCGCCTCATCTACTCTGGTTGAACCGGAGTCCACTTTCGACTTGTCATCGTCGTATATATCCTCACCTTTGCCACTCGCGAAATCATCGCCAGCCTTTGGTCTCACGACGCCAGGCGTTGACCGCAGCCCAGGTGACGATGGTTGGAACGCGTGGGCAGGTTACTCTGATGCACCTGGCCACTTCCCCCTAGCTGCTCACCCCCGAGTGAACGGGAGCAACCAGGTCTTTGTGCCCAGTTATAGTCAACCCGAAAAGCTAGCGCCCCAACCGGTACGCGTTTTGAACGACGCCCCTATGTCGCAATTTCGAGAGAAGCCGCTGCCCACTGGTCCTGCGCTGCCCCAGTCTATGAAATTATCGGGTCCGTTCATTCCATGCACATGATAGGTTATTGGCTTACTTTTGGGGTCGAGAATAGCCAGCAATACTTCTTCAGATGCGGCGAACACGTTCTACACAGCGGCTTCTCGACACAGCCCTGTTACCACGGAGCCAAGCCCACGAAAGACTTCTACCCGGCAGGTTCGAGAGGAGCGAGCTTTTCCTCCGGTTACTCCCCCGAAGGGCGAAGTGTACCGCAACAATAATCCTCCTACAAACCCGAAATCTGTTTCTGCTAACCTCAACCGCCCATCTCTTCCTTCAGCCGTGCTGCGCGGAACTAACCCAACTGTATCAAACTTCGATTTTGAAGAATCTTTATCTGCCGCTGGTGTTACCTCAGTTGTCAATCAGGCCCGTTCATATTCCCCCCCAATCACGCGGCGTCAGGCTATTTCCCCACCGGCGGCATCTGGCGATCTGCGAAAGGCCACTCAACCTCCTCAATCATCAGATAACCAATACCCAAGTCAAACTAGTTTGGTTCAGAAACCTGGTTCTAGTTCTTCCCTTGCCTCAAGTACGACCTTTGGCAGCAGCAACCACACCGATGGCACGAGGAGAACGAATGGATCATATGGTACTGCGTTCTCGTCAACGAGCTCTTTGGCAGCTGTTACCAAGGTGAGAACCGGTATTCCGATCCGTAGATAGTGTTGTAGTATTTCATTGTACAAAGTTTGGAGCATCTCCGGGATCACAGCACGCCGGAGTTGCCAGTGCGAGTGAGCTGTAGCCAATTTCGGTGATCTTTCCACCGGGGTAGGCCTTCTGCTTTATCGCGCATCGCGATGGACAAGAAGGGCGATCTCGGTGACATGTAGCACTATCGTTGATGTTGAAGCGCTGATGCGCGTATTTCTCATGTCTCGACTTCGCGTTCTAGCAATTCCTGATGCAGTCGCTAATTACTTCTTTTTATTAGGTAATTGACGTCAGAAGTGATCCGGAAAGGCACTTAGGCTCATCCGAGCCGACGGGGCGCTCCAAAACGCCTTCTAGCACCTCACATTCCGTGCGTAAAGGTCTCGAATATTACAATTTGCTTTCCGAACTTACTCGGTCCTATATAATAACTCAGGGTTGCAACGAAGATGCTTTTTCGCCCACCATTGTCGGGCGTGCTCGCTCCTCATCCATCAACCGCAGTCTCCCAGACTTGCCTCCTCCCAACTCGCAACGAAATCTCACGACCAGCACAACTTCTATAACGCCCCGAGTTCATCGAGCACCTCTAGCACCGTCTTCTCCTCCCACCAGCTTCCCCGAGCGCGGCCGAGTAACACCGGCTCGACAGCCCTCAGTGTCCAGTCAGTCTTCCTTCAACTCGTCCGAAGTCCACGCACAACCGCCAATGAGATTTGACGCACTCCACACCCGCTCAGTGAGCTCAGAGCTGAGCGGTGCCCCAGTACGCAAAGGACCGTTGATCTTTGCTGCTATGACAGCTGATAACCAACTTGATGGATCTGTAAATAATATGGCCGCACCATCGCCCCCATCAATGGCCAATGAGAACGCAACGGGTCTCCAGGCCTATCCGTCTCCCCCTGCCGAGTACGCGCCCCTTGAACCATCCGGTTCGCCGCGTCCCAAGCGCAGCCCTTCAATATCATCCGTATTCCAAGGTGTTGCCCCAAACTCACAATCGCAGGACCTTCGATCAGGAAGTCCAGATGTTGTTCCATTTGAGCCTCAGCCCCGTGCTCGGAAGTTGAGCAAAGGCAACTCAGCTATTGCTCGAGCGGCATCAGAGCGCAATACAGCTGGCAACGCCAGGGGTGATGCAGGTTCTGAAAGTTTCAAGCCTCGCGTCCTGACGAAAGCACGGCCTACCACCCCTTCGACGCCTAACACTCCCATGCAGAGGCTGCTCGTGGAACGTGACCCATCCCTGGGCGATTCTCTGCTCCTTGACGACGACCCCTTTGCAAAGGCAGAGGGCGTCCAGGTACTCAAGATGAGCAGCCGATCGTCGTCTAGGGATGAAACGCAGCAGTCGCCTCCTTTACCTGGGCGCAAAGAGCTAGATGCTCCGCAGAACGAGGAAGTAGCTGGCACGCCCCCACCCTTTTCCAATACGCCCCCAACTCCGGTGTCTCCTGATGACTACAAGACTGCGCGTCAGCAGCGCCGAGGACAATGGCTTGAGAAAGCTCCTCCCCCTCTTGTTGCTGATGTGATTGCAAAATTGGAAGAGGAGGGCCAACAAGAGGAACAAGAACAGGTCGAGGAGGAGCCACCTCGCGCTCCAACTCCCCCTCCCACGTATTTCCCTATAGTGGCATTCTTGTCTGATGCCAACCTTCTCCCCCTTCTGCTGGCGCACCTGTCGTACTCAGAGTGGTTGGCACTTTACAGTGCTAACAAGGAGGTTCGAGAAGTGTTCCAGAGCAGAATCCTGAGGGAATTTGTTTTGGAACGCTACCTTGGTACCGTTGGTTATTCGAAATGGGACTTCGAATGGGCGGAGCCGCTTGCATTGTCGTTAAAGGTAAATTCTCTCATCAATATAGGCTACATCGTCAGCTGACATGATGCCGCAGGATCTTAATAACTATCTGCGAGGCGTGTCGATGCCCACGCACCAATATGGGCGGCTTGCGGCGGCATACCTGCAACCCAAAGTGGTAAACCGGGAAGACCCATCTGCTTCTGCAGGCCCAGACATTCTCTCCCTGGCTCTTACCACGAGAGCCTACACACGGGTGGTGCTTCGTCTTCGTGCGCAAGCCGAATCAGAAGCCCGGCACGTCGCCCGTCTTCAGGCCGCGGAACGGAGCTATACCACCACTCCATCTCGTCCAGCTACCCGCAATAGTCATCGTCAGCCGATTCAATCTCGCGCATCGAGCCGGGCGCCATCCCCAACTTCTTCACATTCGCACTCTCGTAATCATTCCCATGGGGGGAACGGGAGAAATCACAGTTCCTCGACGTCAGCAGTGACAAGGTTCAGATCTCCCCTTGTCCGGCTTCATCGCGCACCACTTCTGAGGGTGTTCGTACCTTCGCCTGATGGAGATTGGCTGTCGGATTCTAGCGTTGTGGAATGCGAAGCTGAGCTGAAACGCGCGGGAGTTCTCAAGCTTCTTAGAGTTGGTGATGTTGTTTGGGATGTCGCTGTTGGTGACGAAGGGAACCTCGGACGACTGGTTTGGGATGGGAGCTACCTTGTGGTAAGTTGCTCTAGATCTTTGTTCTGGTGCAGGTCTCGAGCTCATCGTTTACCCAGGATCTCGATTACAAATACTCCCGGATGGGCGAACTGTCACCATACTTCCACAGTCTGGCGTTCTCTCCTTCGTACTTCCATCGCGTTATTCGGATCGGCGCTTCAGCAACCCACAACCCGAATTCCAATCCAATTGTCTACCTGGACGTAACCCCGTGGGGACAAGAACTCGCAACGAACCTGCAGTTACTGCAAGATAGAGCTCGAACCGAGACGTGAGTCCAGTCTACTTGCTAAATGTTTCGGAAAAAGGGAAGCTCATACTATTACCACAGCCCTCATGGCGCCCTACACGACGTCGTACGTTGGGTACACCGATCAACGTTCACAATCCGCCCTCCTGCCCCTCCTCACCATGCGCAGGCGTATTCACGCGCGCACGTCCTCCGTGTTCCCATTCCAAACGTAGACGGCTTCTTTATAGACCCCGGCTGGTACGGTACCGTCGTCATTGAGGCGGAAGGGACCAATGAAGGTCTTGCAGATCTTCAGGGACGTTGCGGGCCCGGAGTATTCCCACCGCGTGCTGAAACGATCACCACTAAGATTCGGAACGAGAAAGAAAAGGAGAGCAGGCGGGTCTGGAGGATCCTACGCGAAAAGAGGTACGTTTCTCTTTTGTGTGATCTACGGTTGGTGAGTCTGATTATGAACCATCATCGTTAGTCGCCCAGGAGAAATATGGCTCCGAGCTGTCCGAGAAAAGGAGAGGATAATGTGATGCGGGGATGCCTATAGCTCTCGATGGCCTGAAAACCTTATGCTTTCCCGGTTTCCAAGTATCTTGCTATGCATGTTCTTGGACTTAATTCTCGACTATCATAGACGGTTCCAGGAGCAACGGTGTAGACTTATTCATTCTCGTGTATTTTTCTTTATGCCTGCTAGATCACAGTAATTTTTCAGCAATCTCAGTCGTTTTCACCAAACTTGTGCGATGAGGAACTTCAACCAGCAGCAGTAAACAATGTTGATTTTTCGAGCACGTGTCTGGACGCGTCGCTTTTGCAAGCAAACGCCCCCGAGAACCTCATACAAATTAAAACCACCACTGCCCGCGAAACACACTTCGTAGATTTCACTTCGCCCGCCGTATCCTTCGCTTTCTTCCCTGCAGCGGGTCTGTATATTTGTGCTCACAAAACGTCAAGGGATATCACGCGAGCTCGAGATGTTGAACATGGTGACGGCTCTAGTATTGGCTGGCGGTTTTCTCTCGCTAGTTTCAGCGTCCATCTACCCAACCCAGCCGATACAAGTTACGGTTTGGTCTACAGGTCAACCCGTACTAGCGACCTGGGTCGACGATGGGACATATCCAACCCTCAACGCCATGGGGCCTTGCGAGATTCAACTGTTCCGCGACACCGATGTGCGATTCAGATAGTTCAGCCTGATATCTGATCTATAGTATCTCGTCTGACCACGCCTCTCATTTCCCTCAGACATGGCTCGCCAGTCTCGCATTGAACGTAGATCCTAAAGCAAAATCTCAGCAGGTCACAGTGCCCGAGAATGTACTCAACAATGGGTCCAAGTAGTGCGTTTCTTCCCTCGCCCCGCTCACGGAGACACTTAATAACAAGGTCGCCCAGCACGCTTCGTTTCGTGGCCACCGAACCGTATAATATGATCGTCTACTCAGCTGACTTTACGATTAATCCCGCCAACACTACCAATATAGCGACACCTACGAGCTCGGGGGTTCAGAGCAACGGTACATCTCCAGTAAACACGTCTTCAATTGGTCTTCCGCCAGGGTCGAGCAACAAATCATCCCAGCCTACGAGTGTGGTCATCCCTCCCCAGCATTCAGCGGACGCCGGGACCCAGCAACAGCAGCAACAGCCGGGTTTGCAACAAGGCAAGAAAAACGCCGGGCGTCGCATCGATATCGAGAAGTTCAAGTTTAGACTCGTCTTTATCATTTGGCCGGTGTTGATGGGCATCACTATGGCTCTGTGAGCCGTGTGACTGGTGTTCGGTATTAGATGTTTCACCCGCCATCCGTTTTATGTATTTTTTGTGTCATTCAAGTCTTTGTAGCCGCATCTGTAATACGTCCAACAGTGAGAACGTTTTTGAGTCATGATCATTGAACTTGAAGGCCGTATATGTAACATATACACCACTTCCGGCTCACAAGGGAGTGAGGTAAAGAGCTGCGCATTAAGGAGATGAGACGATCGCTCATACCATCGTGTGGTTAGTAGTATCCGCGAAACATTGGAAGTTGGTCTCTGACGCCGACGCTGGACGGTCTTTCCGGTCTGCAGGATTGATCGCCGTGTTACTATGGAGGGCATCCATCTTGAAAACGTTGCGGGCATGGGGAAGTGTGCTGTGTCTCGAGGTTGACACAGAACTCATTGAAGGCGCAGCAGGTGGAACTGAGATGACGATGGTACTCGGCAGAGTATCCGCGTAGCGCTCGTTAACGTGGTTGCCCGATATCATGTCGAAATGGACCAGCAGTGCAATGAGTGTGGGCAGGATTCCCTTCAGAGAGTTCTTAGCGTTTCAGCTAACGACAAGGTTCGCGTTGACGGCTTACCACTAGTTGTGTACAGATGTCATCCATGACATGGAGTCCTTCATTTTGTACCTCGTCTAGTACCAGGGAAATGATCTTTTGGTAACTCAGTACGGATGTGACCTACGGTCGCGTGACGGGCTTACTTGAATGGTTGCAAGTAAAGCGCCAGATTCGCACAGGACCATGGTGAGCTTTCTATAGCGAGAGGGTGCGGCTTGTATGGCTTGGCCCTGGACATGTTCCAGGAGCTTTGCCATCCGACATTCCAGATACCTGCACAATTCCAATTAATGAAAGTGGCTCTCCAAAGTGATATACAAACCAAAGTCGCCCAGCAATCAGCCCAGTGCATAGTATTGTGTTCGCCATGGTCAGCATAGATGGTGCAATTCCATACACCGAGAGTGAGTTTGTTGCAGACAGTGTAGCGGAGGTGTTGAAAGCAAAGCCTGATCCACGTTTTAGTTGAGGAAGAGGACCGACGAGAAATATACTTGCCTGCGAACAGGATAAGGATGATCGACGGGACGATTGCTACCCATATGTTGCAACTCCAAACAATCCATGCTCGCCATATCAGAATACCATCTCCACACATGAACTATTGACCAATGAAGCTTTTGTCAAACACACGGCATGGTTTTGGGATCGACTCACCATGATCCAGTTAACGACAGTTCTTGTTTGGGTGTTTTGGAAGGAGACCTCAGTTTGCAGACTTTGAACAAATACAAGCACCAAGTGCGAAGTTGCTAGACAATACATGAAGATAGAGATGCCGAGAACCAATTTGTGTGATGTGGTTATCGCTCGGCCTGAGCTACAGCGTATACAACGTATAGATCAGCGTGATTCATGGCAAGACTTCGGACAAAACCTTACATCAAAATGTAACAAGCTGCAGCCGCCAGCACACTGTAGACTCCTGGCGCGCGAGGTCAGTCGCACATACAATAGTGCTACTAGTAGTACCGAAACGCACCATAAAGAATAGCTTCGCAAAAGACCTCCACGGTCTGAAGCTGTGAATCGCTGAGAGTCATGACAAGTACTCAAGTGGCCACAGTTGCTGGTGGGGGGCGGTGGGGAGCCAGTCTCCTGCACTGTGCAGATGGCACATATTTTTACAGCACATTTGAAACCTCTTACCTGCGGAGCAGGCGAGTAGTGTATTGAGAGAAGTTTGTCCGCTAACCTAGTTCGGAGGTGATCAAATGGGGTGGAGGAGTATACCTCGCCTGAACATAATATCCGAAATCCCAAAGACTCAAACTCTCAGAAGCTACTGAACTTACGATAGTATGACCTCAAAGTGGAATAGTTGCTACTGCGGCTCCTGATATGGATGTTTCGACTATGGGCGAGCCGAAAGCTGCATGGATGCAATACTAGTACCGTATACAACCGACCCAAACTTCTTCCAATCCCCTCCAATCCCTCGAGCGATATCAAGGCGACTGGGCGGATCCAATTCTGATTGTATCATGATGGATCAACTGTGTGCTCGTGTATCATCGTGTATTTGCACACACATACTAGTGGCGTCTCCGGAAGGTGCGAAGTGACGAAGTTCGGTAGAGGCTGCGGCTGCCGGTTGACTTGTCGTCGGCCCGGGCGGGGGAACATTGTCAGGGTTCAGGTGGCAAGAAGTGGGCGGTTCATCGGTCGGGTCACTGGCAATGTCTGACATGAATGAGCAAAGTCATTTCGCGAGGGACTGCATCCACCTACTTGGAAGTCGAGATCAGATCGATGGGCAACTCGAATGAGTAGTCATGGCCCATGGGTCCACGTAGGTCCTGTCTTTAAGAGTTACATTTGCTTCCACTGATCGAGTTCTACAAACTTTTAATGAAAAGCCGCTTTGCTCCATCTGCGATGTATTTTCCATGCCAGTGGCACCATAACTAGTGGAAACCTTGCCCAGCTTGAAATTGCCGCAGTGGTCCGAGCGCACGCCGCTCACGGGTGCGGTAATTGATCATGTCAGAAATAGAAACATCCCCTGAGCTGAGTCTAATGAAGCCTGACAGCTTCCTATAGCTGTACCTCGGGCTGACCGGCGCTCACCGCTCGAGGGAATAGTACTGTGATTTATCGCATTAAAAGGTTGCCAAAGGGACAGTCGGAGTAACCGCTCCAACTTATAAAAGCCAGCTTGTGTCCCTCAAGTCCATCATTCACTGTCATGGCACCTGAAGTAACTCAAAGACCGAGCAAGTCAAACACAAAGGCCCCACGGGACCGATCGAATGACTTGCCTGACATTCCTGCTATCTCTGATCTGCAGCAGCAGAGAGAGTTTTTGAAATTCCGTTTGGCGCAGGCATATCGTATCTTTGGTGAGTGCTTTTATCGTAGAAATTTATAGGGGGGACTCGAGTGCTAATTTCACCTAAAGGAAAATATGGCTATGATGAAGGTGTAGCTGGGCATATAACTGTTCGGGTTAGTGTGTATGTCTGCTTCCATGATTTTGAGGGGCTCAAATTTTTCCTAGGACCCCGTTAGAAAAGACTGCTTCTGGGTCAACCCCTGGGTAACGTTTCCTAGTCGTGCTTCATCCCTCGGTCCTACGTCACTAACCCCTGCATTATTTCCTACTTAAGGGCCTCCACTTCAAACTAATCCAACCCGAAGATCTTCTCTTGGTGAATCATCAAGGTGTCGTCCAAGACGAGTCTGGTCCGAATCGTCTCCTGAACAGAGCAGCCTATATGATCCACGCCGCTATTCACGAGAAGCGGCCGGACGTCATGTGTGCTGCTCACTCGCATTCGCTCTATGGGCGGGCCTTCAGTACATTGGGTATTCCTGTTGAGCCGATTACACAGGATAGTTGTGCTTTCTATGAGGTGAGTCGAAGGTATTATCTGAAGAGGTGCTGGTTAACAAGGAAGATAGGATCATGTCGTGTATGAGAACTTCCAAGGTATTGTTGATGACCGCGATGAAGGTCAGGCGATAGCAACAGCCCTGGGCGGGTGCAAGGTAGGCAGTGCCTCGTGCGCCAAGTGAGAAAGAACTGATTTTTGTGAACGTCCCTTACCCAGGCTGCGATCCTGAAGGTTGGTGTTGCCGTATATATGCCGCGAATTTGGTAACCTACCTTACTTGTGTTAGAACCACGGGCTCCTCGTCGCCACCAAATCCATCGAGTCGGCAGTCTTTTTTTTCATGTCCCTCGAAAAATGCTGCCGTGTTCAAATGCTAGCGGACGGCGCAGCGGCAGCGCGCGGTATCACGGCGAACACTATGAAGATCGATACAGAGAGCGCGAGAGCAACTGGGGCGATCAATGGGTCTGAGAAGGCTGGGTGGTTCAGCGGGCTGGTCGAGTTTCAGTTACTGGAACATGAAGAAGGGAAGAAGTTTGAATCTTCTCAAGGTGGTTTTGGGAGTAGGTTGTGAAAAGGCATAATTGAAATGCGGTCGAGCGAGGGATAATGCCAATGTATTGCTAAAAAAGCAAACGTGTAACCAACTGCTTCGTGTGTTAGGGTCCACCTGGCGCCCCTGGTATCATCCTTATGTCCCGCCAATGTTCAACCCAAAGCCTAACATCCTCCGAGCCGAGAACGTTCATCCCTCCGCGTAGTGTCGGCGATGTAAACCATGCATCTTCCGAAGATAACCTAGGCTGCTTGAATACCCTGGCAGGGTGGTCCGGAGTTTCACTCTCTGCTACTCGACGAAGGTGCTGCAAAATCGTCAAAGCTATATCTTCCCCTGGTCTTGCTGATGGTGGTGGATGGGGTGAGCGGTAAATGGTCTGTTCCAACTTTGCAGTCCATTCAGGGAGGGGAATGAGGGGAATTCCGAGCTCCTCCCCGATGCATCGAAGGAGTGATTTCAATGAGACAGGTGTAGGGTGTTCGACGTGAAGATAAGTCGAGAGTGAATTCCGCATCTCTGCCACTGCTTTGGCCGCAAAGTGAACTGGTATCCACGATACCTCCTACCAAGATCCCGTCAGCAAAACTACCATGCAGGAAACAACTGAACAGCACCTACCTCGTCAATGATCGGCAACGCGCCCAGCTCGACGCTCAACTGCACCACCATCGGAAACCGTTCCCCCTCCCGCCATCTTCCATTCACACCCCCACACATCTGTCCCAACCTAACCACGATCGGGCGAAGCGGAGTTTTCGAAGCCGCAGCAGCTAATATCTGCTCCCCAACCCACTTCGACTCGCCATACGCTGAGCCAGCTGCGTCATAAGGGCTGGCCGGCACTTCCGGTGTTCGTTCGCCCGGGTCTTTATCCGTGTCGGGTGGTTGGGATGGTTGGGTGCGAGGGGAGGGGCGTGCGTGCGTACTTCGAAGCGTGTCCGTGGTGCTTATGAACATCAGCCGAGGAGGCACTGGTAGAGGGCTCGAGAGTGCGAAGGTTATAAGGTCGCGGAGCGTTCGGACGCTGTTGTCGAATACGCTTAGAGGTGAATCGTCGTCGAACGTAGAGAGCCATGCTAAAAGTCCAAAATCTCATTAGCAACTCTCGAACAACGCGGCTGTCCTGCACTGCAAGACGCACCATTGTGCACGATATGCGTTGTTGAGGAGAGGACCTTTGAAGAGCGCGTCAGCAACGCGGAGACCTCTTGCGCTTTGTAGCGTGGTACATACCTCGTCATACAGTTCTTGAGACAGGCCGAGGTGCTCCCCGCTCACATCAGCCTCCAAGAGTGTGAGCTTCCGATGATGAACTAGCCCAGAGTCGAGCCCCGAAGCACCCAACAGTGCCTCCTGTCTCTCGGCTAGCGATCCCGCTTTATGACTCTTATAGTTAATCGCATAGACCCTCGAAACCCTCCCGCTCGCCAAGAACTCCGCCAGCAAATTCGACCCAAAAAGCCCCGTCGTGCCCGTGATCAGCACAACGTCATCATGAGGTGGCGTCGTCTCGGGCTGATATTCAGGAAACGATGAGGTATATGTTTTCACCATATTATTCATTGCAGTGCACCGAGTAAGATAGATTTCGGTCTGGTGGCGGAGACATCCACGGGCGGCGCGGGTTGCGAAGGCTGCTAGGGAGGATATTGTGGGGTATTGATAGACGATGCTGCCCGAGAACTTGCGGGTGTCAACTTTGGCTGTTGTGCGGAGAGCTCGGAAGAGGATCATGCGGATGCGCGTGGCTTGGATGCTAGGTGTCGAGAGGTGATCAGGCTTTTGGCGAAATGAAAGAGGAGTGAGAGACGTACCTGTCCGCACCGTAGTGAAAGAAGTCGGCATCATCGTCGATCTTCTTTCCCCAGAGGGCCACCACGATTCCCCTCACGAAATGTAGAGAATTCTCGGGACTCCAAACCTTCGGATACTTCAGTCCTATGAGTGCAGCTTGTTCTGTGGTATCGTATAGTGCGTTTATATCATCAGTGTAGCCAGCAAGAGTACTTTTTCGGTTGACAGTGCCTTGGTAGGAATAACTGAAGGGTTTTGTCCGTGATGCGAATATTGTCATCTGAGAGCGAATTAGCGATTTCTTATATCTAGAAACGGGAGACGAACCTCTTTGTAGATCCGAGAATGTTGAGGTGCGAACATGTTCATACGCTCCACAGTTGGCCTAGCGAAATGATATGGGTCATTTCTCTGAGTGAAAGCAGACGCACGTACACTAGCTTGTTTCTCGTCTCCTCCACTAACCGGTGGTCATTGGTATCGATATGATGGCCTTCTTTCAGTTCAATGAGGGCTCCGGCGTTATACCGTCCATAGCCGAAAAGTATCGCACTGCGTACGACTGGATCTTCCATCAAGATATTCTCTAGTACTTTTGGTTCAAACTTCAGCATCAGAATGAAAGCGCTGAGCTCATACCAAGAGGAACTGGATTGGTCTTTGAATGGTGAGATGAAGTTGTACTTTCGCAAGGGCTGTGGGACTCACCACGTCCCCCGTGACATGCACAAAAAGTTCAGTTGGTCTGCTCATCGCTGTGCGCGAGCCGGTCGCGGACAAGGAAAGGTCGCGGTTCACCGTTGTCCCTCCCTGAGCTTTAGAAGGGGGCGAACGACGAAGCTCGGGCACTAGAGCGGTCATAAGGTCGGACGTCTTACCGGAAGACTTCAAAGAATGATGGGTATGCAAAGATCAGTCCTGTACCTATTTGAACGTCTCAGCAGGTTCCCCAGGTGCGTTTCATCACCGAGCGCTAGGTTTTGATTGGCTCGCATTACCTTTAAGATTAATTCTGACCGACGCTGATGCTGATGCCAGGCACAGCTTTTTCACAGCAAAGCTGTTCGCTCTGCGATCCTGGGGGCGGCATGGGAGACATAGGACGACATACTTAGTATAGTCTTAGTGCGACGAGAGCTGACAAGAACCAGCGAAACCCTACACTCATGGCCATCTGAGGTCCCCTGCCAGGCCTTTCAGCCAACTACGAAAGTGCCCTAATCACTTACTGGATAAGAGGGTCGCCACAATGACTTGACTGCAGTTGCCAGGCCTGGTTATTGGCTACACCATTTAGATCACAACGTAACATGACCAAAACCCATGGAATCATGGATCGCGCCGTCTTCGATCGTGATGAACAACATGCCCGCTAGCCCATCATCCATCGAGAGGGACCAGCTCTTAAGCCGGCATATTTGATAATGATAAGCCAAGCTTGTATGTGGTCCCAGCGATAACAAACGCGATGGGCGTCGGTTCACACCATGAAATAGCTACCAGCAACGCTTCCCATTGAGCGGGGGCCTTGCAGGATGGCATGGGAGCAGGAGCGTGACGTAAGGAGAGCCGCGTCACAAAAGCGTGATGATCACGTGACGCTCGTCACCCTTTTACTCATAGACCGACTCCGTCCGACAAGAGAAATTGTTCCAAAGGCCACGGCTCTTCTCTTTCACCAACTAAAACATGCTTCAGCTACAGAAAGCAACGCAAAGAGTTCGTACAATATCAGAATAATGTCCTGGAAGGTACTGATATTCGAATAGCACGTCGCACGGCGGTTGCGGAAAGCTACTGTTCAACTCGGGGCATGGCAGTCTCAGCGCGGTCTGGCAACGCCTTCCGGTCCATATGACGCTGTTATCATTGGTGGAGGTAAGCTCGATTTCTTTGAGCGGAAGGCTTGTGCTGAGCACTTCCGTAGGTCCCGGTGGTTATGTCGCCGCCATCAAGGCCGCCCAGCTTGGTTTGAAGGTATTCCGGATCATACCTGTTCATACGCGGCAAGACTGACGAATTCGATCCATTAGACTGCTTGCATAGAGAAGCGCGGTGCGCTCGGTGGAACATGTCTGAATGTTGGATGTATACCATCAAAGGCTATGCTGAACAACTCACATATGTACCACCAAACCAAGCACGACCTTGAGAGACGTGGTATTGATGGTACGCTCTGAACTCTCATTCATTTAAAGTATCAATAATTAATCTACTGAACGTATAGTGACTGGTGTTTCACTCAACTTGCCCCAGATGCTGAAAGCCAAGGACCAATCGGTCACTGGTCTCACCAAGGGTATCGAGATGCTGTTCAAGCAAAACAAAGTTGACTACATCAAGGGCTCCGGCTCGTTTGTCTCACCAACACGGATCGCTGTCAAGCTCCTCGACGGCGGCGAGACCGAGGTTGAGGCAAAGAACGTCATTATCGCAACCGGCTCAGAGGTTGCACCTTTCCCAGGCGGCGCCATCGAAATAGACGAGAAGCAAATTGTCAGCTCAACAGGTGCTCTTGATCTCCAAGAAGTACCGAAGAAGATGGTCGTCATCGGAGGCGGTATCATTGGTTTGGAGATGGGCAGTGTCTGGAGTCGACTTGGTGCTGAGGTCACGGTTGTCGAGTTCCTCGGCGGTATCGGCGGTGCGGGTATCGACGAAGAGGTTGCGTGAGTGCAGTTGTCAGCTCCCCGATTGTCCCGAACTCATAGTCCCTTAGCAAACAATTCCAGAAAATCCTGGCAAAGCAAGGCATCAAGTTCAAGCTCAATACGAAAGTGATGTCTGCTGACAAAGTCGATGGCAAGGTCCTTGTCAAGACCCAGTCCGCCAAAGGTGACAAGGAGGAGACTGTAAGTCTAAAAGAGTTGAATATTTAAAATGGCGCTCATTTCAATTTCCCCAGCTTGACGCCGATGTCGTCCTGGTCGCTGTCGGCCGTCGCCCATACACCGAGGGTCTGAACCTCGAGGCCATCGGTGTCGAGAAAGACAACAAAGGTCGCATCGTCATCGATGACCAATTCAACACCTCAGTGAAGAACATCAAGTGTATTGGTGACGTCACCTTCGGACCCATGCTTGCACACAAGGCCGAAGAGGAAGGCATCGCCGCCGTTGAGTACATCAAAGCTGGCCACGGCCACGTCAACTACAACGGTATTCCATCCGTCGTCTACACCCACCCAGAGGTCGCTTGGGTTGGCCAGACCGAACAGGACTTGAAGGCTGCTGGTATCCAGTACAATGTTGGAAAATTCCCTTTTGCGGCTAACTCGAGAGCGAAGACGAATATGGACTCTGAGGGTTCGGTGAAGTTCCTTGCCGAGAAGGAGACCGACAGGATTCTTGGCGTTCACATCATTGGTGAGTTTTCATTCAAATATTTGTGAATGGAAATAGGGTTGACTGGTGGAAACGCAGGCCCTAACGCTGGTGAGATGATCTCGGAAGCTGTCCTTGCCATGGAATACGGTGCAAGCTCAGAAGACATCGCTCGCACGACGCACGCTCACGTATGTCCCAACCCTCTCATATCCCTTTCTTGCATCATACTGACGTTATTTGTCATACAGCCCACGCTCAGCGAGGCCTTCAAGGAGGCTGCGATGGCTGCGTACCAGAAGCCAATTCACTTCTAGATGTGTCGTTTTGACATTTAATATCGCTTTTTTTTTCCACTTCGCACCTACGTACTGGATGATACATGTAGCACGCTGCTAGTTCCTCTCCACTTAATGCATTGTGTTCGTCCAGATATCCCGCGCGGGTGGATGACCGCACGCCTACGGGACATCCTCATGTCTTTCAAGCTATACCGGAACCGCCACTACAGGTATGTTCTGTCGCGCCGTGCCAGTTTCACCGACGTCCGTTGTCCCTTGTGACGGTCCGAAGGTAACAACGGTGCTCAGTGCCATTGTCTCCCCGATAGCACGCGATGCCTCGAACTCTTCGAGCTCTCTGAGACCGAAAATCATTCGGGCTGCAAATATCGAGTGGGCGGCGCGTGTTGGGCTGTGGATCAATGGGTCCAGGTTCGTTTGAACAGCATCTCAGAATATATGACCACTCCACTTACAGACTGAGTACCGCGGTCAAGATGCCCTGTCAGGGACCTCGTGTCAAAAGGGTCAGATTTGCTTACAAAAGGGAGGAACACACCAGCTGGCTCGTTGCCGTAAACGTTTGGTTGAGGACGGCTAGTACTGTTTCGGTGGGTCAGCAATGGTCAGGATTGATGGGGGGTTCCCTGACCGAACAACACTAGGTAGTACATGATTCCTGATGCGTGTCAGTGAGTGGAAAGGGATGATCAACTTGAAGACGTTGAGGCTCACCGTCCCTAATAACGACACGGGTCAACTTGGAGATCTTTCGCTCACGCCTGTCTATTTTTTAGCCAAGAAAGGAACGTTACCAAATGCATTAGAGATCGGAGAGATGAGGCAATAATAAGCACTTACAGTTGGCGTAGCTTTTGATTAGCATCAAGATAAGCTGCACTGGGGACCGCTGTCAGATAGCGCATTTTATACGTTCTCCCTATAAGGACCTACCAGCCTCAATAACCATGAACGCGCTATAATCCATCAGAAGCATGTTACTTGAGCTAAGGACCAAACATCCTCCGATGTTAGACCCGGAGACGACTGGAAGCGTTTAGTGCCGAACACCAGCCTGAGGGAATGAGACGACTGACACGTAAGACTACGAAGAAATTCTAACGAGCCGTATATACCAAGGGCGAGGCATGTCACCGTGGTGACTGCGAGGAAAATGCCTACGGCGCGATCCTTCTCCCATACTGCCCAAGTCCTGAGCAGGAAGAGGACTGTTCGAAATGGTTAGCAAGTAGCCATGTTGGTGGTTATACCAGTCACAGTACTGACATTCCGATACATTCGATCCGAAGATAGACAGCCCTAGACGTCAGTTCGTACAGGCTGTCTGATTGCTTCCACCTTGACTGCTTACTCACAGACCTGGGTAGGGATCAAATATTTGCATGTTTCCGGCGACGGATCAGCCAGAACATTTCCTAGAATCTCATTATAGTCCCATGGGAGACATAGGGGAGGACCAATAGACTTACGATAAAGCAGCTGGACAGTGGCATCGAAAAATGGCAAGTACCGGGAGATAAGGAAGACCACTTTGATAGTATTCCGCGGGCTCTTCCAGACAAGCTCGACCTCCCTACCAAATGTAAGCGGGTAGTCGTACACCTTCATTGAATGTCAGAACATCCCAGCAATGGAGTCGTACTGGTTTTTACCAAGATGGTAGGCCCGATAGCTGACGGAAACCTCGTCAGATGGGGTCGGAATGGCTCAGCTTTCATCGCCTTACCATTGGCAAGCTAGGGGTTGAAAATATAGTCCAGTACCAGTCGCTTCAAATACGGAGAAAACTTACTTTGAGAAGTGTCTCAGAAAAGACGGCTTGCACGTACGGAGAGGATGAGTCTGCCATGATATTTCATTGTCGAGAAGCCCACAAAACCGACATTGGTTTATATGCCGAAAGGAAGTCAGGGCAGAGTTCGAAAGAGTACTAAGCTGCCTTTCATCACCCCACCTGAACCCTTTTCTATAAAACCCTGTTGGGTAGATCCTTCTCACTACCTCCACGGTTGCGCAATTCGAGCTAACCAATACCTGTCTGAGTTCTCGCGCTATGGAATAAGATTCATCCTGAGGCGGTAAATGACATGTCCCTGGTGTTGTAATGGATGATCACGATACGGTAAAGCAATGGACGCCCATGGTTGCGAGGGATCAAGAGTACTTACCTACACTTCCTATCCGCTCGCTTGCGAATGAAGTGGCGTGAGCAGCGATGATCCTCTTGAGTAGTTTCCTTCCTTCTCTTTGGATCAAGATCAAGATCAATACTCATTGACGACAAGCTGTGACGGAAGGTGAAGGGGTGGTTGTTTGGCTAGAGCTTGACAACCTAATAAAGCTATACAACTGTAAACAGTGCCTCAAGGAACTTTACCACCAGTGGCAATGCCAACTTGAGTACCGAACTTGGCCGTGTGTTTGGTGTGTGTATACAATGTGTATAGCCTATAAAAATATGCAGCTGAGCCCATGCGTGCCCGAACTGTGTACGAGCACACGACATTCACATCACTATCCACTTTTTGGCTTCTCCTGCCGACGAGAATTGTAGTTGACATGAGGAAGAACTTAAACGCTACCCTGCCATCACCCTGCTGCACCAATTCGGTGTCGCGGAGGTTTCCAAGTCGACAAAGTGGGCGCCCACAACTTCATGGGAGTTCGAGGTTCGCGTGCGAATTGGACACCTTAAGCTCGGATTATGCCTACTTAACGTTTTCGACAATTTTGGGATTCACAATCGGCGGCCAACATACAACA
The DNA here is from genome assembly GCA_000827185.1 of Hydnomerulius pinastri MD-312. Taxonomy (NCBI): domain Eukaryota; kingdom Fungi; phylum Basidiomycota; class Agaricomycetes; order Boletales; genus Leucogyrophana; species Leucogyrophana pinastri. Next base: position 310,521 of record KN839856.1, on the reverse strand, counting down.
TCGATATCATATCTCGGTGGTATGTATGTGAGAACTGGGCGGGAAGGATATATAATCATGATCAGGATTTAACCGCCGGGGCATATTGCGTTAGTCCGGCACGAGATAAGTTCAGCAGGGCGGCGTCATTTGAGGGGGCCGCACCACCTAGATGAACGATCGCAGCGCCACTGGCACCGCGGGAGGCAAATGCGAAAGAACATGCTGATAGCGCACTTCCCGCAATCGAAGGGCGCTATCAATGACGTGCTGGTGGAGCCTGATTAAGCCTCGTGATAGGACCTCGGGATCTCCGTGATCATCTCGTCATCATTTGCTTGCTGTACAGTGGCCACCACATAGGGGATAGAAATTTGGCTGGTTATAGGGTAGGATTCTGTGGGGTCGGGATCTTTGGCTCGATCAAGGTCAACTTTGCGGAAGTGCAGGACCATCCTGACAGCGAAGATCGCATGCAGGATCCGTGCGGGCCTGAGTTGATGGTTGAAGGTTGTACCAAAATCAATCAACCGAGCACGTGAAGGTACTGACCCAGCTGCCATCATTGTTATGATCCCCTGGGTGCCTCGTCAAAATGGGTGCGACACATTTCGGATAGCCCTACCTTTGTTTCGACTGCTGATATTATCAAATTCAGGAGTATCAATACTATGTTATGTTAAGCGCTTCACCCGTAAAGGACTTCCGGGAAAGCGTACAGAATAGCAGCGCGAAGTATAGGATGCCTGAAAATATGTGAGTTTGGGCTATAGAAGTACCGTCTCTCTCGTACCGTCTCTCAGGATCACATGAGTTAGCTTCGTGATCTTGCATTCTCGCCGGTCTGAGATGTTGGTTAAAGGTCAAACGCAAAGGCTGGTCGGCCACTAACAGTTGATGTAGGTTTTGATGAGCACCATTGATAGCAAAGCTAATTTGAAGTGGAAGGGGTCAGCTCGGGCTCATGAAACTCTAAGCGGGACATTTACCTGCTTCCATTATCATGAGTACTGACCAGTCTATCCATAGAACGTTCTCCGAGTCGTAAACAACGCAGCCCCCTACACCAGTAACAACTTGCGAGGCAGTTGATCATCCTATACCTTGGCGAGCCGCTGAGCACTCACATTTCAAGGATGCATTGTATTTTGCTATACCGTATAGTGCGATCGCGATCGAGATTGACGACACGACAGCAAGTATCCACCCAAGGATTCGGTTGTTCCCCCACACGGCCCACGACCTGAGAGAGAAGACCGCTATAACATAAGTCATTGTGATGTTTCCAGAGTGGTCCCACTTAAGTACGACTCACCTTCAGATAATGCCATTCCGAGCACGTAAAACCCTTGGGGAAATTCAATTCAAGTCACCACGCGACAGCTGTTGTGGACTAACACAGCTGGATCGACATTGAGACACCGCACGTTTTGGTGGTCGGTGCGGCAAGATTATCCCCTAGTCAACGCGAGCAATTACGGTGACTTTGCACATTCATTGGTGAGGCACGTACTGTAAAGAATCATGAAAGCAGTGTCTATGATTGGCATGTATCTTGAATACAAGTAGAGCGCTTTGATGGGACTCCAATGTTGTTGCCAGATATGGGTTATCTCGCAGTCCAAAGTGAGGAAGCAGTCATATATCTTGGGTGTGGTCAATGGACATGCTCAATTCGTTCAGACCTTGACTCACTACGATGACTGGCGCGATAACTTGGTCGTTTGTTAGCTTTCCGAGCTCCAAAAACAAAGTGCAAATAGCCGTACCAACTCCGAACTTGAAAACTTGGCGTCAGTCGGACTATTCTGGATTTTGTGACCTGCATACCTGTAGGGAGTCCCGTGTCAGAACAATCTGGATGGCGGTTGGAGTTGCAGGTGATATGGAAATAGACATGGCAAGTATGTTGGGCAAATTGGTGGTGGCCGTCGCTGATCACGGTGGGTAATTGGGAAGCCAGGGAAATATGAGGTGCCGATAGTGACGACGGGACGGTATAGAATCGCTCCCACTCGCTGACAGCCCACTGATGCCCCTGGATCGCCACAACTTTAAATTAGCTTGACTTTCTGGTTGCCAGCGAGGGGATGAATAGTCAGGGTAGCCCTTGCTGTTACTTACGGGGCTCAGCGAACAACAAGAGTCGCACGATTAGCATTCGGTTTCGGTAGTAGATTGGGGGATTTGGGCAAACTAAGTGGAATCTGTTTGTCGTAAGGACTGCGGGCGGAATGATGACAAGACTGTGGTTGATGCAGTGGCGGCTAGGCGACCAGAATAAAAAATAGACGTAGCTCAGCACATTTGGAGCTGTCTGCATCACAGATCTGAGCGGCTCAGCTGAGAACTCCGGGCGTGCGTTTCACCCTGGGGCTGGACAGCTCAAATTAGTATAATTGGCTCCCAACTCGATTGGCCAGCTGACAGATGGTAGCTATACCCCGGTAGTGAGAGCATCTCCTCCGCCACCGTTGGTTTTCCCGAGTCGTGGAAAAGACAATTTCGAGCTGAAGACCGCAAAACAAGAGAAGCACACGGCTACAGGAAAGAAGGAGCACAACCAGGCTGAGGTATCAGCCCGCCCTGACGTGGGAATTGAGTGTGAGAGCCAAGACGCGATCGAGTGCTACACATCAGTCTACTTCTCAAGCGCAGCTTGGCGCTTTGTTGGCTGACTTGTTGCGAGGAAGGAAAATACAGCACATGCCCTTGAATGGTATATCTGTAGTAGCGAACAAAAGTGAGCTTGTGTCCTGCGCAACTACAGACATAGTATTCAGCATCAATAGAAGACTGTACGGCCAACCAGCCACTTATCGTCATGATGCATCTGGCCTGGTGTTTGGCAACGGCCTTTGGAAACAACAGGTGCCCACAAGGCCAAACAATGCATAGCGACGGTTGATGTGTTCCATGCATTCATACTGCCACCGCGTTCAAAATCGCTCCTTCATTTTCATTAGCTCCTTAATCGCTCGCTTAAGAAGAGAGCAGCCTAATGCATGTCTTTAACCTGGGCGGAACGGAAGGATATTCTCGCCTCGTTACTACAGACTCACGCCGACGATGACGAGGGTTTGGCGCTTGACCGCATTTTGCACGGACAAAATGCAATCGGCAAGACGTGTGCGTTCAACTCTGACTGGGCATATGGTGTGACCCTCCTGAATCAGCGCATGTAGCAAAGACCATCAAGATTGATTCGCTTCGTTTCACCGATAAGGATCTTGTTGCCCTTGGTACTTTAGACCACGGCCAATTCGGAATCGTAGGTGCCGATTTGCATTCAGATCATCGCAGTCCCCTGAACTTAAGCTGTAGATCGACGTGGTCAACTGTGCTGTTGACGGGCGTGTGTACGTTCGTAAGTCGATCGAAAAGACGTTCGCTCTCAGAACTCGTGAAGTAATGCACGCTATCTCACCATTTTACCGTGACTGACCGCGCGTAATTGAACAGCAATGTTCCCCGCAGTTCGAACGCGACATCTTGCTACTTGCCAAGCGAAATAAATCTCCCTGGGCGCCCCATCTTTTATGCGCGTTCCAGACCTCTTCTCATCTTAGCCTTGTCATGGAATATGCGGAAGGTGGCACGCTATGGGACGTGCTAGAATCCAGTCCACATGATGGCAGAGTATTAGAAGCTGATTTAGGGTGGTGGGCTCCTCAGGCCGTCTGCGCCATTCATTGGTGCCACTCTCAAGGGTTCGCACATCGGTAGGTTACTACTTTCGATATGGGGGCTCTCTTTGAACCTTTGAGCAGCGACATCAAACCTCAGAATTTCGTCTTAACCTCGAGTTATCACCTACAACTGATAGATTTTGGTTCGTCAGCACCTTTGCTACCTCCTGAGCCCGATGGAAGCCAGCACATTCCGCAGCGTTATTCATTAGTCCCTTGTGGCACATGTGATTACATCTCCCCTGAGATTCTTCAAGCACATGAGGATGCCCTTCTAGCACTGGAGTATTCCGACCAGAATCTGGACTCCCCTGGCTCGCGACCACAAGCAAGCACTTGTGGCTTAGAGACAGATTGGTGGAGTTTTGGCGTCATGCTCTACGAGCTCTTGTATGGCGTAGCTCCCTTCTTTGCTAACGATGTCAGAACAACATATCTCAGGATCATGGATCATGAGGTATTTTTTCGCGTCACACATTACTGGCAACAATCTCAGTGATCACCAGACTTCCTTACGTTTCAACAACTCAGTTCCAGTTTCGGAGCCTTGTCGAGATCTTCTGCTTCGGTAGGTGTTTCCTGCAAATATCTACATTCAAGTTCCTGAGGATCCCAAAATAGACTCTTGACAAGCCGAGAGCGTAGGATCGGCCGTTGTAATGTGTTGGAAATAACAGAACACCCATTCTTCAAAGATACCCGCTGGTCGGCTGTCGGAAGGGGTAGGTTTGACTTCGTTATTTTTGCACATGGTGGTGAATGTGAATTTTCAGAGGATGTTCCACCGGGCCTTCATGTGCCGCATTTCACATATACAGCGCCCGTAGTTCCTGTGCCATGTGAGGTGCCGCCGGAATCCCAGGACGAAAGTCACTCACAGCCGTTTGCTTTCTCTGCATTGTTTCAATCGTCTGTCGATACCTCGCAGGGACTGTCTATTCTTCGCTCGACTTCTCGCACCTCTTGTGGATCTTTATCTTCCCATACCGAGGCCGCCTTCATAGGGTTCTCATGGGGACCTTGCAGAGACGCTTTCCCGCTATCGGATGAAAGCCCGAGCAACAGAGTGCCAGATCCCTTGACTACTCCTCGGCCTCTTCTACCCATCCAATCCATGGCTTATCCGTCTCTTGGACCACACAAGGTGTCATCTGTCCATCTGAATGCCTTTGCGACGCCAGTGCGCCCACACAATGTAGCGCTTTACCACACCCTCCCACGCACTAGTACCATCCGGCGTACGGCGGTACGTCGCGCAGTATCCGACCGGGAAGCGATGAAACAACTAGTCAACTGTATCGGCATGAGCGCACGAAAAAAGGTTCTTGCTAGCGGGCGCAAACCGCGAATGCTGGACTCCATCAACAGGAGCCGCTCAAACACCGTCAAGAAAGAGCTGAGATTTGGACCTCCACCTATCGTAACTAACAAAACTTACGACTCCGTCGACTTCCCACCCGTCATCGTCACATCGGAATCCGAGGGGACAGAGTCAGGGTCCGAAGGACCTCCCAGCCCAAGCCCAACCCCACGTCCCGGCTCTGCCATGTCAGTGTTAAGTCGGAGAAGCGCTACGCCAACCACCACCGGCTCTCACTCGACACGGTTCCTCAGCCTACCATCATTTTCACAGTCTGGAGCATTACGGGAATTTGAAGCACAGGATCAGCATTCGGGTTGGGATGATAAAGACATCTCTCGGCTGGAGGAAAGACATGCAGCTTTAATTTCGCAGTTGTGTAATATCCGGCTCCAGCTAGATTATCTTAGGGCAACTGTAGAACAGTGAGACACTTCTTTCTCGTCATGCACCAGTGGGGGCCCACAGCTGACTACTATGCTGTTCTCTGCCCTCTTCTTGACTTCTTGCAATCTGGCTAAAGCGAACAGGCGGGCGCGTCCTCAAAGGCACAGCCGCGTGCCTTCGATGTCGTTCTTGTAGTGTCTGTGGTTCTCAACACGGGGTTTAAGATTCAAGGACCAACACCTAATCGCGATGAGTAGTATGAGCAGAGCACGAAGCCCGATTTCTAGCCGACGGTGCACATGGGCTGCTGAACCATTATGCGTGTCCAGCTCGTCGAAATCAGTGCAGTAAATTTCCCTTCCCCGGCCCCCGTACCTGCTGCGTTTGTCTGTCTGCGAGGGTCTTGTTCCCGATAATCCATCGTCGCTGTTCCTCGATCGGGAGGAAGATAACGACAAACAGATTACGGCAGATTCTTGACCGTCACTGATCCCGTGAGTCGTGATTCTCTGCCGCATTACGCGACATCGCCTTGCGAGGTTCCTGTCATAAAGGATGCATGCCAGTGTCACCTCAAGGATTAATATGGACATACCAAGATAAACTTCCGCTTCCCGTGCCGCCGATCAAAACAGGTATGTTTTCTTCAATATGGCCAGGAAGGCCCATGCCAACATGATGACCTAGGGCTTCGCGGATACCGCCAAAGGTATGTCACATAGCTCTCCGCTTTCGGCTGTGAATTGCTCACACTCTGTCAGCAAGTATGTGCCCTTGGATTCAAGTGACTTCGATCGCTTGTTCCATAATTAGGACGCTGAAACGCCGATATCATCTATTTAATCACGTCGGTCTTGTTGATGCAGGACTCGGAAAACATTACTCCCTCCAATTTCACGACCTTGTCATGACTGGACTCGCGTGCTGGCAAAGTGTTGGACACTGTGTCCGAGTCCTCTACCGGTTCACGCAGTCCGATATATTAACCACGATCATCCCAACGGTAATCACGATCAGTAACATTTTCGCTGTGTTCTCCCTCTAAGACTCCCTCGTTCCAGACTTTCTTCGCCGTGGCCGCTGCGCCGCTTTGTGACTTCAAACGTCTTCCCCACGTAGTTTTCTGGATCTGGATCCATCTCCTGCATTTCAATGTCGCAAATCAAGTGGTCGACCCCGAGGAGGATGGAAAGAATAAGGCTTTCCGTCCCATTCCTGCCGGCCTCATCAGTCTTCGGAACGCTGTTATTCTACGTTGGATGCTCATTCCAATAACCTTGTTGGTGTCTGCCATGTACAGCACCCACGTATTCAGCGTCAGCGTGGTGATCGCATCATTGGTCCTTTGGTATAACGAACTGCAGGGGCATGAACACTGGTTCTCAAAGAACGTTATGACAGCAGTAGGCTATTCATCGTTCGAACTCGGTGGAACTCTTGTCGCTGGTATGATGTTTGTCGTTGTTCCGTTGGCATAACGCTCACTGTTATATGCAGGATGCAGCAGATCTCATTTGGAGCCAGTCGCGATGATTGCTCTTGCTTTAAGCGTGGCCATCTTCGCTACGACTCTGCACTGCCAGGACTTCAAAGATGAAGAAGGCGACCGTCTCATAGGCAGAAAGACACTTCCCATCGTATTTCCCGCGTTGGCTCGGACCTCGGTGATGGTCGGATTACCATTGTGGTCCGTTTGCCTGACATGCGTGTGGAAGATCGACGTGATATGCAGCGCTGCTTTCGTAGCATACGCCGGCCTCGTTGGCATGAGATTCATGATGCTCCAGGGCGCCCAGGCGGACCGGATGTCTTGTAAGCTCTATAGTGTAAGTCTAGCCCCGGATTATCTTGTTTGGCGTTTGACTGATGCGGTCCACAGCTCTGGTTTTCTCTTGCTCATCTGTTACCTGGCTATTGGCGTTACTTCCACGACGCAGGGACTTGTTTTGCACACTAGTTTGTACGGCTACTGTATCATCAACTTCTTTTCTGCAGGACAGTTGTACTACACAAGTGTATAGTGGAAGGATGCTGTATAATCTCCACCCATCGATGTGAATCTACTTCTCCGTTCTCGGACATGCCAACGCAGCGCTTAGCCCTGCTTGGAAAGAATTAAATGTTTTTTCTTGCGGATGGAGCGTCGTCTTTCTTTTCCAGAACCAGTGTAGTGCACATGGCCCCATCAGTGTTCTCTCCATCAACTCCGCTGATACGATCATCCGGGTTCTCTTCTCGCTGAGATCACAACAAAGATACTTCCCCAGGTAAGGCACGGCTCCCGGCTGCTACCTGGCGATATGTTGGAGGGCAAAATCTCTGCTCAATGCCGAATTTCATACGTCACCGTACTGTGATAATCGAAGCCACCTGCACAAAGGGGGATTCCGAATTCGTTCCGCACGGTGTTGAAAAGAGGGCCACCATCGGGTAGGAGTGGATAGTAGTGGTGGTGGGTCGCTAAAGAAATTGAACGTTCTGATGGGACCTACATTAGACTTTCCTTATCAGGTGTCCTGTTCCTCATACTTAGCGCACATTCGCCTTCTGTGGCGGAAGTTCGTGAAGAAGATACAACCGTCTCCAAACAAGCCGCATCAGACCTGTGCTATCATTACGGACCCTGACGGATTCCGATAGCCACGCAGTACAGCGTTCTGCGACTGTCTGGGGAGATCTCTATACTTATGTGCAATCGCGGCAGATCTCCATCAATGTGGCCTTCTGGATCTGCGAGTTCGCAATCATCTGGACTTCAGATGTAAATTTGGACCATGGATGGGAGTCCGGTAGTCCCCGATGTCCGAGCGAGCGTCTTCCGGAGTTCTTGTTCTTCCGGAGGTAAATACTGGCTGATTTTTCGTTCCGTAAGTAGTAGTTCATCATGGGTTTGACTCTCTGAGGGCGCCGACGCTTATCACTCCAGGACCAGAACTTGCACTAACTAGCACATCATATGCAGTAATGTGCGATTGCACGGCCTCTGGGCAAACGGTACGATCCCCGGTAGATTCGGTGGCGGGTCACAAATCTGTACCTACATACATACCTGGATCTCATTTGCACTGGGTCCGTCCCTTCCTTCAGTTATCATATGATAGGTGTCGACATTTTGACGCTGACAGCACCGTTTCAGCCTCGAGGCTTTTGCACCCTTACTCAGTCCTTACTCCTCCCTACCCAGACATCCGGGCGTGCCGGCCTGCTAGGAGAGTTCAAGCGCAACTCTAAGCCTCGAGGCTGGCTCGTGCCCCATCCATCCATTCAATGAAACTTAAAAGGTTCGGCACTCTTTTGATCTAAACGGATACACGTTTTGAGAAGTCCACAGCCTTCAAATTCTGAAAACGACAGCCTGCCAATCACCGAGCATCCTTAAAAACAATCATGTGTATGGATAGTATCAACTTCATCACAATTTGTGACATTGTGATGGTCAGCTGAAATGACGCAAACACGCCTTATGATCACCGGTAATCATTTCTGCCTATGTTCCTTTGTTCCGTTTATTCAGGATTTCTAAGCATAGTATACTTATGTGCACCCGCAGATCTGTCAAGAAAGCCGCCCTCACAAATCAATGACCGCTGCTCGCCCTGGCTTCGGTTACGGAGCGTTCTGTCTGTCAAAAGCATATCAGCTGTCTTTCGTCGAAGATTTTACCCCTACTTCGTGTTCAAGCATGAGGCCATACTCAATTCCTGACCGCCTTCTTCACAAAGCAAGATGGCGATGCAGTGCCGCTTGAAAGGTTATTGCCTTGGACCGGACCCACGTTCGCCATAATGGCGCCGGTACAGATGTATATCGACGAAGGTACCGCCGCCGAGATCGAGAAAAATGCTTATCGCGGGTCCCGAGGCTCACTGGGATGCTATCGCTGCGTTCCAGGAACATTTCTCGTTTGGAAAAATGCGACAGTTGGCCTCGTATGGCAGTCTTGTTTGATGGCTATCGATGGTACTTACGAGACAGGTGCTAAGTAATTACTCACTAATACTTGGCTCTTTTGCTTTCAATTTTGGCGTACGACTCGGGGGTAACATCAGGAGCCTGCTGAGACGACCCTCGTGCTGGTCATACACCTACAAGGAACATGGAAGGGCTGCATTGGTCAAGGCCGGTAAGAACAGTAGACCGCTGATCGACCGTGAGGTTGCTCGTCGCTCAGCTACTTGACCCCCCGCCAATGCCGGTAGAGCAGTCCAATCTCATATAGGCAGGCCTGAGCTATTTCAGTCATTGCTAGTTTCCCCTAGCCAGACCATTCAGAAGGAAGACAATCATTCCTTCTGTCTAAGTCATTGCAGTCTTCTGCTCGGAGGCGGACAAGGAGTGCTCCAGTTGATGGGAACTTGTTCCCAGTCGAGGTAAATCTGCTTCTGCACTGGTACACTGGATGCTGTGTTTGCTCATCAATGTGCTCTGTCCGGAAACTTCCATCAAGATCCATTCGTTCGCTGGATCTTCGTTCGAGCTTAACCATACCAGGACTTGATCGGCACTGGCCTCCGGGAAGATAGAAGCTGCCGGACAATGCGTCGTTCGCCCTCTGCAGATACCTTCTCACTCAATGCAAGCCAGGGTTACAGAATCAAAATCTCGTGTTGGGTTACACAATATAGAGTCGAGACCAGCATCGAGCCCGGCAAAGTTTTTACTCTGACAGCAACGCGCCTATTGTTTTGCAGGCTGTTATCAGTGCGCCTGAGGTTTTAATGAGGCGCCATCTCGCCCGATTACTAGTAGCGGATATGTTTGTCTCTTGTCTCTTGTCTCCCCTCTCGTTCTTCTCCATCACCACACATCTCCTCATGCATTGGCGGTCCTCCACAGGGCCGACGGAGAACCAGAACTATGGGACGGGTGATTCTTTGCGAGAAGCATACGTTTGTGTGTGCTCCCTGCGATGAATGCTACGTTCGCTTATTCGTTCGCCTTACCTTCTGTCCACTCCGCCACCGATGTCCCCGCCTTAATCAAGGTGAAACATTCGGCGCCACCAGAGTTGGCGAGATGGTGTTTTCTCATGCAATGTTATGTATTCTCCATGATTGGATCCATCACGAGCTTCATGCGACAAAGTAACCAACTGTCATCCACAACGTCATGTTACGGGAGCCGTATGGGGGATCACCAACGCGACTCGGATCCATGTGAAAATAGGTGGCCTCGTGCTTCTGCGCTCGAGTACACCTGTACGAAGCTGTACGAAAGCGACAGATGCGTTATCTGCCTGGATCATTCAGAGGGGTCTATACCGCTGTTCCAGCGCGGCGGATCATCAAAGTGTGGGGATTGCGGGGCTGGAAAGCGCCATTCCTCAGACAAGCCGGTTCGACATGTGAGTGCTCGCCAATGGATGAATCCGTGGATATACCATCATCACTCCCTTGTAGTTTATATTGCGGTAGATGCTCACCGGGCCCGAGGACTTTAAAGTGCGCTTGTGCGACAGGATCTCTGCTAGCCAACGATGTCCTACCCCCAACGGCATCGATAGGGGATCCTGCCGAAAAGACACAATTCGCCGAGGAGGCTATTAGTCGGATCCCCTTAGTTCAATGACCTTAGCCTTTTTGTGATCTGCTGGAAGGGAAAGGTCTGATGGACCACCCCGAGCTTCCAGATTCACACGCACCTCGGCGCCCTCAGGATGAACGAGACACGTTCTGCTCGTCTCCCCTTCCTCTGCCTCAAGTGCAACCTCAACTGGACCTTTAGTGAACCAATGCCTACCAAAGCAAATGCATTTGATGGTGATCGATCGAATGTTTCGCTGAGTCCGAAAATGGAGCGCGTTTCTACTTCCGTTATCGTGGGAAAGTTTCGCGACGCGCTGTGACTTTGTTCTTGTCGCTGTCCTCAACAGCGACGAGGTCACTTTTTATTTCCATCACCAACATCAAGATACCCAGCTCGCTGTTGACAATAGCGACCAGAACGACTGCAGATCAGCTCAGGCTGCGCCATAAATGCCAGCACCTTCCGAAGCTTCTACACGGACACGGTTGTCAGTCTCGCGGTCGACGTCGTCCACGAATGTCAGCTCTCGCTCTTCACTGAGCGCCGCCAAGCCGCGTGCACTCTCCAATGCGAGTGATGTCAGCGGCTGCACCACCGTGAAACCATCTTCTTTGTCATCCACCTCTTCATCTCTATCTACCTCCACTCTTTCCACTCTTTCGGCCAGGTCCAATGCAAACGGCCGCTCGCCGAACGCGACCCCCGTCCCGTTGCCATCTTCGGCCGCGAAGCGGATGAGCTCCTCTATACCTACCTCTGCATCGCAGTCGGGTCGCCGGCTTTCGGTGCCGGTGCAGCCTCAGAGGGCCGATCCTGTCTCCCCGTCGCCTGGGCTGAAAGGTCGGCGAACCTCGCTCATCGGCCCGCCGAGCGCGTTTCCCCGCATGTCATCAACCTCAACAGCCTCAGTGAGTAATAACAACGGGGGCGTGCCGGCCACGCCTTCGCGTGCTCGCGTCATGTCCGAGGCTCCAACACCGTCTCGAAATGCACAAACACACGTGCCGTCCAATTCGTATTCAACTTCCAACTCGAATTCGCTTTCCACTGGACATTCCGTGTTTTCCCCTACTATCAACCTCACCTCGCCAAGTCCTGCTAAAAGAATGCAAAAATCTCTCTCGATGGGAGGAGAAGGCGTCGGTGCAACTCCCCCTCGCGTACGAACAACTAGCGCGAGTATTAGTGGTACTATCCCGACCAGTGCTAAACAGGGTGCCCCCGCACGATCAAACGTGCAAGGAACTCCGGCAAAATCGCCCTCGCAGACAACGCCAGGGAAGTCACCCGGGCAAGGAACACCAGTAAAATCACCGGGCCAGGGCACCCCCGCGAAATCTCCCCAAATTACCAAAACGCCTGTCAAGTCTCCTCAAGCACAACTAACGCCTTCCAAGTCACACCTACGTTCCGTCGAGAAAGGTCAGCTGCAACGAAAAGCGTCAGGTTCCTCCATGGTTGGTGGAAGTAGACGTGAGTCCGCGGCGCTTTTATCTGACACTTTGGCTGCACACTCTATGAACTTGAATGGTGCTATGAGCGTCATCAATGGCTCGGGCCCGCTCAGTCTTATGAATGGCTCCTCGGGCGTTGTCAATCTAAATGACGACGGGTATCCTTGGGATGAGCAAGACGGTGACGACATGACACTTGAAATGGTGACTGATGTCGGTGAAGGCACTGGCGATGAGGAGGTGAGTTTCTTCTTACCAGTGATGTTTATCTTTTGTCTCGGCTTCTGCCTTTGCTGTGAATTGTGGATGCCCGCCACGCGAAATACTCCGCCCATTCAAAACTCAGGAATGGTTGGTGTATTTCAGTATTCTATTTCTTTGGCCTGCTTTCTTTGCCTGAGACCTTGCATATTTGCTTGGATTTAAACGTACCTTTATGAAGTGGCAGCATCGGTTCATTAATCGGGCGTGCTATGTAGTAGCACAATTGCCATCTGATCGCGAGGCCTTACATCTTGTTTTCTCGATTCTTCCGCTCAGTTTTTCATGTACCCCCAAATGACTCACTATCCTGCTTCTCCTCTTCGCATATACTTGGTCCATAGTTCGAAGCAACGCTAAGCACACTCCGAACCCTCCACCTCTCCCGCCTCACATCCTACAAACGCCTCCTTGAGCGCGCCCAAGCTAGCAGCGCAGCGCAGGCCTACGCCCTCCAAGCTGAAGTATCCATCCTCAAATCGCAGCTCCAAAACGGTGGTGGTCGATCCATCGCCCCACCCGACGGCGGCGAGATTTGCATCTGTGGAGGGCGAAAGATAAAGGGGTATTGGGGTGGGTATGGTGAGGACGTGGACGGCGGTGAGGAGGCGGGGTTGGCGGGTGCATTGAGGGGGGATGGGAAGGGGGGGTTTGATGAGAAAGAGGTGAAGAGGGCTGTTAGAGGATTGAAAAGGGAGGCGAGGATGAGGTTGTAAGTGCTGATTTTTTTGTCGGTTGTGCCCCTTTCGTGGTCCTGCTCAGTGCATTACCGTATATGCGCACCTCGGAGTTGGATAAAGGAGCCAAGACCGGTCCGGATCCTCCGACTTGTTATTTTACCCCATTCTCGCCGCGATTATTGGAACGATACTGACCTTTGATTGTATAATCCTACAGGATTGGATTGGTGCTGGACTGTGAGTCGATTTTTCTCATTCGCGGTGAATATGATAATGCTGACCAAACCTTCTGTGTCATTGTACTTCGACTTACATGCATATATGCACTGTTCCGACCTCCACCACCTTCATCACCCGGCATCCATTCTGATAACAGCGCTCCTGCCTGGCGACATCCCTCTACAAATCCTTCTCTTACAGAAGTACCTCAAATCGTCATTCGACATTATAGGCACGCTAGCACCTGATCTGGCCCTGCGGATCCTAAGGGAGCTGAGCGTCAAGGAAGTGGTAAAGGCTGGCTTGGTGAGTGTTTGCGTCGCATGCTCGACTTCGATTCCGCAACTGGGACTTGTGGTTATGCTGGGCGAGGCATAATCTTTGCCCGAGATGGCTCGTAGGTCAAAGTGCTAATGCTACGCCTAGGTGTCGAAGAAGTGGTTCGCAGCAACCCGGCATCCTGCGCTGTGGCGCTGGCATTGTCTGCGTTTGACGGCGAATGATCCAGTGCCAGTCCGAGCACCAGACACGCCTGAGGGGTGGTGAGTGATCACTGACTTCGATTAACCCTGGCTGTCCCTCGTTCTTTGTCATGGCCTGATCATACTTCGCTGTATTCTAGGTTCCCTTTGTACCGTTCATTACACCATCGAGAATCGAACTTTGGGAATGCTTTACCGCAGAGCATCAGGTTCCTGAATGGTCACACAAACTTCTGTACTACGCTGCTGCTGAGAGGTGCGCACCGGCTTGCTATGAAGCGTCACCCTCGACCTACTGATCATCTTACTTGTATATTTCATTCAGGCAAGCGACTCATTTCTGGTTCCTACGACGAAACCATTCGTTTCTGGGACATTGAAACTGGCGAAATGAAGAAATGCCTGCAAGTGAAGAAGCCGGTTAGCTGTGTGGATTTCTTGGCAGAAGAGGGTAAGAGTTTCGGATTATACTCCCAGGTCGAGGAATTTGCTGATCTAGCGCGCAGAGGTGTTTGTTGTTGGGTTCCATGACGTTGGGTAGGGTATATGCACCCTTCTGCGCTTTAGTGGCTGATGATACGCTGGTAACAGACGTGTGCACCTGTTCTCTTCGGTCACCTTCACTCCACTCCAGCAGCTAGCGGGACACCTTAACGGTATCCGTGCCGTTGCGCTCTCCTCGCGTAATCTTGTCAGCGCTGGAGCAGACAAAGCCCTCGTGTGTTGGGACTGGCGTGCAGGAACCAAGATCGTGCGATTCGGGCAGCAAACGACAGTCAACATTGGTGTTCAGATCGTTGGGTCTGCTGGAGCTACAGATGAGGGCGAGAGGGTCGTTAGCGTGACGATTGATGGAATCGTTAGGGTGTTCTCGATCAGTTGAGTTGTTTGGGCGCTGATTCTGTGGGCTGAGCTAATAGTGTGACACGCTGCAGAGCGGAGGGAAATGATCTCGCACTTCAAGCTTTCTGAACTTGGAGGTGGAGATCCTGTTCTCAATGCCAAATTGTGGAACGTCGGAACGGCACCAAACAACATGCTCCAGTGGTTTGCAGCGAAGGGTACACAGATGACAGTGCGTGTCACCAGACTATCATTGTGATCCTCACGTCAACGTTCTCCCTCAGTGTGCGACCAAATCTGTAATTCTTCATTTACAATGGAATGAAGGTGATGAAAAGCCCACCCCCAATGAAGCTTTTGTTACCTCCCCCACGAGCAGCACGCGGTTGTCATCTCCAACTCCTTCATCCACGCTGGCCCGAAGCACGACCGATCCCCGCCCACGCAACATTTCCTCTCTTGCTCGGTCAACTTCATCTATTGCCACTCCTCAGCGCCGACAGTCTTCTCTCGGAGTTTCCGTTAACACCTCAACTTCGACTGCCCCGAGAAGTCGCCTCTCCCTTGCTTCCCCAGGAACACCCCTCTCCTCGCTGCTCTCTCCTTCTCCCCGCGCCGGAACTCCGCTTTCGCCGATGGGCAGTGGAGCTGTAGGCGCCGATGGATTCGCTATTAGGTTTGGGCGTGCGGCAATCTTGACGGCTCCGCCTAAACTCGTTGCGTTGGTTGAGACGCCGGATGTCGCAGTGGGCGCAGTGGACCCGAGGAAGAGGAGAGTAGTCACTGCAACTAGGTTCAGTTCGAGGGCGGGAGCTGATCGCAGGGTAAGTTTTCCACCCTATCTTGCCATCGCTCGGCTGCTAATTCAAGCATATAGGTTTTGATGTCGACACATCAAGATAAGGAAACGGAAGTTTCGTTTGCGGAGGCCGAACTGCCCGAAATCGAAGACGGGGAGAATGCAAGCAGCGACGGGAAACCCAAGACCGATCATTCAAACCCAATGCTCGCCAGTTCTCCCGCCCAAGCTGTGGAAATAGATGCGAACATTATACCCCTTTCTGGTGCCTGGGCTGCGCTCGCCCACGCTAGCGCAGATAGCATCTGCGCAGGCTCTGTAAAGGGCCTCTTGGGTACTCTGCCGAACAAGTTCGCGGGTCTTGCTACGCCGGAGAAGAATCCTATGTCGATGCAACTCAGTCACGAAGAGGTCGTCGTTGGTTGTGCGGATGGCACCATCTAGTAAGCAACCTTCAATCGATTTTGCCTGACGGTACTGATTCCCTCAATAGCGTTATGAACTTCGTCGGGCATGAGTACCAGAAGGCGAGAGCGCCGAGCTCAGATGTTGATGAGGCCGATCACGAGGACGACGAAGCAGAGATGTCGGACTCCCCGGATGAAGCAACATCTTGATGGTCACACACACTCACCTACAGGATCAATGGACCTCTTGGCTGGATCGCATTTCTGGAGAACAGAGATTACTTAGCTTATCAAACTTAGACACATTCCTTTACCCTACATTCCTTCTGGATATCGTACTTGATTACCTAGACTTGCAGTCCTTGCTTTTTCGTCGTAATGCTACCTCAGTCCTGCGTCTGCCTGTGCTGCTCTCTCGCGAGGGTCTTGATTCATATCCCCGAGGCTTCTGAAGAAGCAACGATGATCCAGCCGCTGACGAGTGAGGAAGTTAAATTGGACGGACGCTAACGCGCGCCCTCCGGACCCCACACCATATGCACGGACCAAAGTCGAATTCCTAATTAGACAGGGAAATACAGAGTAGTAAGGGTACAGCTAGGCCAAGAATCATCAAGAATCGTCAAAAATCGTGAAAAGGTGTCAACAGCCAGACCAACAGTATGTGTACACTAGTCCTACAGCACCACTTACATGGCTCATTCTGACCAATAAAGAGAACGCATCATGCCTGGCCCTCTGTAGCCTTCCCCTTCTCGCCGCGTTCGGTCTCTGACATGCTGAACGTTGCATCATAGCCTCTCCTGGGCTCGCATGCACGGCGAGCTGCGAGGTGGAGAACTACGCCTGCAATGACAGAGAAAAGCAACGCGAACCAGGGCAACACCGCTAGGAGCAACACTACGAACAGACAATCAATCCAGCGATACTTGTAACAAAATGGATGACCTTACGGTAGTGTATATTCCGGTAGACGGGAGTGATGCCGAGGGATTCCTCGATGTACTGGATGAGACCATCTGAGACAGCCACGCCATCCAAGGTAGCAGACACCTTTGCCTGTTTGTTCGCGAAATAGTAGTCGAATGCGACGAGCACCGCGAACAGCCAGATAGAGCATAAGAACAGAATGCAAGACTGCACCCTGAGCCAGAACCGTTTGTCTCTGACAGGACACCAGAGTGTGAAAATGAAGAAGAGCACCGAGAGGAGGGCAAGGAGGGCACAGATGGCTGTGATAACCGCCCCCGTCGAAAATACGTCTAAGGGGCTTTGAGATCAGCGGCTTCGTCATCGTTCGAAACGTGGTTTAGATCACTCACTATGTACGTCAACGTATATAACTGCCCCGAGAGGGGCTGCCTTGTAAATGGAAGAGCGCTCTTGGTTAGATCTAGCCATTTTTCGCGTAGATCAGCTTGGAGCTCATGCCACTGATGAGCGCTGGATTCGCGGGAAGCACAACTTACTTGATCAGTGCGTTCAGTCCAACGGAACCGCCGATGACGGAAAATGCGAACACGAAGAAGAGAGAAATGAGTCTTCCAGCTCTGAAAGGATCTAGGGGCGACATGATGTTCTTTCGGACTCTGCTACAGAGGTCGGATGGTATGGTTCCAAAACGTAGAGAATGAAGCGAACAACGAAAAATAGATCCGAGGGTGGTGTAGGATTTTATAGGTGCCACATTCAGTGTTCCGGATCCGAGGAGGAGAGTGGCTTTATACTACTAGGGGATTTCACTAAACTCTATTGGTGATCTTCTCGCGGCGAGGCAGGAAACACAGGAATGAAAACAGGCAGAACTCAACAGCTCCGTGACATAGGGCCACCGTGTGTTGAATGTGTACTTACAAAGCGGGACTAGAATTCGACCAGGCCAACGTCACGGCGGCGTAGGAAACTAACTGCTGTGCATCGTGGACAGTCGCCGCGGCGCCACCACAGTTTGTTTCATTGACGGTGACTTCAGCTGGCTGATCACTCAGGCTGAAACAATTGCGATCAAAGCCTTGTCGAGGCTCTTCGATCGTAAATGAATCGTGAGACACGTATCTAGAGAAGCACTTCAATTGGAGTGTGGGTCGCACGAATCACGGAAGATATGATTCGGATAGGATAATAAGTGTGTGCGCAAGGGGTACCTACAACGTCTAGTAAGGGAGACAGAAAGGTCGAGTTGACGTTTCATTAACCCTTGCAGGCACAGGAAAGGAGACACGCGACTCTGAAGAGCCTGATATCGACAGTGCGGACAAAGGGGTATAAGGGTATCCAAACCAATGCAACATAAATCCGAAAGAAGTCTTACAATATCGAGCTCTCCGATAAACAACGAAAAGGGAAATAATGAAACAAGCACTAGATCCGAACTCAACGAAATGGATATTACAACGTTATATCCTGAAAGTGTTCCTGGAGATGTCTTTCCAAATCCTAGATGCTCACCGTCAACAGGGGTCACCGACCTGAGCAGAGGAAGCCGCACCTCTTTACTATCAAATATTTGCTGGCACTGATCTCTGAACTGCGGGCGCCACATGCAAGGGAACCACGCATCGTCATCAAAGCTGGTGTCACCTAACGATGGCAGAGGATCCGGCAAAATTTCCATGTCGTTGGGATCCAAACTTTGGTAATCATCAGGTTCGGGCGGCACAGAGGACCGTTCCTCGGGCACAGCTTGTGAAGTTTCCTGAGTACTGGTGCCAGTCTCCTTCACAAGCTGAGAGAGTTTCAATTTGAGGACTGCCCGCTCTTTCTTGAGTGTCAGAATCTCGCGGTAGAGCTTGTTTCGCTGGATTGAGACTCGTTGCTGAGCTTGGCCAAGCTTCCGAAGGTCTGTCTCGAGAGAATCGTTTTCATTAACGAGCTGTCTGCAGCGCTCTTCGAGTTCGGGTGCTTGTGCAGCCCGCAGGCGAATCTCGTCGTTTGTACGATGGTCTTTTTCTTGCAGAAGCTCTGCCAAGGTCTTCCAGCGATATACGTCGTCTTGTAGTGCCTTTACCCGGTTCTTTACAAGTGGGGTGAGTATAAAATGATAGTAAAGTGAATGTGGGAGACCGAAACATACTTCAAACAACGCCTTAATCGCCGCAACCCCCTCTTGCGCCTGTCCCTCTGCGATCTGCGCTTTCTTCTCCAGCTCAACGTTCTCCGCACGAACAGAGCCGACGAATCCAGACGCCTGCGCATACTGTTCCCGGAAGAAATCGCGGTCCTTCTCAGCGGAAGCTTTCGCAGTCGTCAACGACTCGACGGCGACGGTCAACTCGGTGACGGAATTCGACAAGGCGTCACGTTCTTGCCTCAGCTCGGTACGTTTGAGATCCCATTGGGCTTCTCTACCAGCACTGAGCTCTGAGTCCCGGTGAGCCTTATCCTGTTCGTGCTCTGCGCGAGCTGTCTCAAGTACTTCCATCCGCTCCGCACGTCTGGCTAACTCCTCTGACAACCTTGCGCTTTCCTTCTCCCACGCCTCGCGATCGGCCTCCCAGCGCAACCGCTCAGAATCCCACTCCGAACATACGAGTTCCCAATTTTCTTTGTCATCTTCCGCTTTCTCAGTTGCTTTGGCCAGTGCAGTCATGCGCTCCAAAAGCGTCGCCCGCTCGTTCTCCCATTTCAAGCGTTCTGCGGCCCACTGTGCGCGTTCTGCTTCTGGGACCCCGAGACCTTCAGAGGTGGCGTTGGGTTGGGGATACGTCCGAGGCTTGGGAGAACGTCTGAGTTCGGCGAGGTCTTCCTTGAGTTTTTGTGAGTCTCCACGTTCGCTGGCTAGCTCGCGCTGTAGACGCTGGATTTCTTCTGATTTAACATTGAGCAAAGAAAGAGCTTCGCCGAGGCGCTTCTTTGGTGAATCCGACTGGATTGGGGGATTTGGGATGAGTGAAAGAGGCGGGCGGAGTGGAGAGGTAATCGACATACGAGGTTATCAGGCACAGGCCGAACTGGAGAGCTTGCCTGGTGGTCAGTTTGTGGAGCCTCGACGTCCGTGTCCTCGTGTCTCTGACCCTGGCTTGCTTGAACAATGACGCTAGCCAATTGCAGTTCTGCCGAGGGGAGTTCTGCATCATCCTGTTGCCCAGATGACAGAGGCTCCTATAATGCATCATGAGGAGACTACAACACGGATAAAGAGAAGATTACCTGGGCGCGATCGTGATCTATCGACATCTCCATACCACCACCACCACCGTTGCCGTCGTCCTCAAAGTTGAAATTCGGCGAGCCGTTTGGCGGCTGCACACCCATAGCTTCCTGCGTATTCTCTTCCTCCTCTTGACGAAGCTGGATTTTCAACAATTCCTTCTCCTCATCCCCCAGCGGCTTCGGCTTCCTCTCGCTAGGTTCCAGCGTATCCAAAGTTTTACTGTTCCCACCCCCACTCAAATCCACAAACGCATCCTCCATCTCCTGCGCCACCGATTCCAAAGCACCGTCTCTTGTTCCAGCAGTAAACGGCAGCAGGTCTACACTTGACCCCAGCTTCCCGTTCGGCGCAGACGAAGAATCCCTCGCTTTCACCATGATCTCGTCAATGGCCTTCAGTGGTCGTTTGGTCATCGCCTTTGCTTCGACGCGATCGGCCTCTTTCTTGAGTTGAGCCTGGCTGAAAAGCTCCTGTCCGCGCTTCTTAAGCTCCGAATCTGTCATCCTCCCTCTACGTTCGCGCTCGGTTCTGCGCTCCTCTTCGTCCTCCTCGCCAGACGAAGCATTCTCAAGCTCGTCGTCATGCAGCACCGCTCTCCGTTTACCCTTGTCCCTGCTCCCACCCCGCCTCGGAGACGGGAAACTCTCGATCGAGCTCGGAGGGGCGTCTCTCTCCGCGTCACGTAGTAGAGGGGTCACTTTCGAACGGAAGGTATTAGGAGAGATCTGTCGGACGGGTTTGAACGTTGGTTTCTTCGCCATTACTCCCGTGCGGGTGCGGGTGGGTGGAGGGGATTTCTTAGACGGGATGAGGTCAACGGGGGATTCGGAAGACGACGCGGAGGCGGTGGAGGCGGATATGACGGCGATGGCAGGGAGGTCGAGGTGTTTATTGGGAGATGTGGGGTCGTGTGCCGCGGGTGGAAGGACGAGAGGGGCCTTGGGGTGTGGCTGAGATTGTGATTGGGATGATTCGGTCTCGGGGACGATTATTCCGTTCGAGTTGTCCAGTTTCGAAGCAGATGGTCTAGGGCGTGTTGGGGGTGGAGGGCTGAAAGGGTTGGGAGCGTCGTAAGCGTCGTAGTTGTCAAAATTGTTCATGTCGTCGTCTGCGTTTCTGTGTGGATCTCCGGCTGAGGGAGCTACGGCAGGCTGAGAGGGTTCCGCCATCATGCGGTCAAAGAGCTCGAGACGCGCTCTGGCGCCGGGAGACAGGTCAGGACTGGCTGGCGGCGCATCTGAAGGTCTTGGGATGGTTATATGCGTTGGTGGCATAGCGAGACTCTTTCCGTTGGGTTTCTGTGGTGCTTGCGAATGTGAAGTACTTTCTGAGGATCCCTTGCCCCGAGAACCTGTGCGTTCTTCGCCCGCAGAGGCATGCTCGTCAGCAGACTCGTCTTTTGGAGCCTTCGTACGCGGGATGGGTGGTTTACTCGATGAAACTGCCTTCTTTGCCTTCTCCACGCGTTTGAAGCCGCGGGGAGGCCCGACTTTGATCGGGGAAACCACTGCCTCCACTTCTTCCTCCGAAGGAGCCTCCACAACTTCTGGTGGCGTCTTCCGTTTGGCAGTAGCCTTTGCTTTGGCTTTGGGCGGGCGGGTGTGGTCTTCGTCAGAAGATCCCGAGCTGGCTTCATTGCGGCCTGCCGACGCCTTGCGTTTGGAAGGAGCTTTCGCCTTAGGCAGACTTTCATCTTCGTCAGAGATCTCTGGGGGTATACTACTGTCCCTGGAAGGCGCCTTGCGTTTCTGAGCAGCCTTTGACATCGCATTGGATGGATGGGCCCCGTCTTCATTGGAAGGTGTCTTGGTTTTCGGAGAAGCCTTTGCCTTGGATTTAGGGGGGCGAGTTTCCTCGTCATCAGTCGATAGTGGTGGTAGCAAAACTTCCACTAGAGTCGTCTTCCGCTTCTTGTGTGGTCGGGATGGTTCTGGAGGCTCGTCGGCCTGCTCATCGGCGTCACTAGGCACTGCTGTGGGGGTTTCAGACTGCCGTTTGCGCTTATTGGAAGCAGGCTTCTTGGGGGGTGGGGCAGGAGGCTCGTCGTCCGACGACAGACGAGAGGATGCCGGTCTCGAGGTAGTGGATGGGCGTGTCTTCCTCGACGAAGAAGCTCCTGAAGCTTTTGATGAAATGGATGTCCGCGACTTGATGCTCGCGCGTGCACCTGAACCTGACTCATTATTAGCGTTTAACCCTCCGCGGTTTAGTTGTCCAAACCGATGCCCGGTGCTCACCCCGTTTCTTTGTGGACTCGCGTTTCTGCTTCGCCTTCGCCTTCTTCTTCGCCATCCACTCTGCCACTAGTTGGTCCGTGCAGTCGTGTTTATCGACCCAAGACTGCGGCCATGGTTTCCCCGTCGCTGGGTCATCACCGAGCCATTTGACTTTGTATTTCTTGCCCCGTTCTGCAGTGATCTCCTGCACCTCCCAGAGCACGTCGTCGTCGTCAGACCGGGGCACGAACTGCGTTTCACGCTCTGAGATGGCACCGACGCCAGCAGATTCTTCGTCCGAGGACATGGCTCCTTTGCCCAACTACCCAAATAATTTCAAGCCTACAGAGTGCTTCTAGAAGTTGGTGTAAGGAGTAAACCGTGACAGTGTCTTATTTTCATTACGTAAGCAGGATTTTCAGCAATCAACAACTGTGGGCGTCTATGGGCGCTTATGTGAACGAACAGTAAAGAGGTATAGAAGAGAAATTCCAGCACAGATACAAAACAACTTCAGTCTGAAGCACAGATTGACCATGAGCAAACATGTATCTTTTAATCAGGGGCCATCCAACGGAACACCTTCCCTGATGAATCTCCAACCCACAGCGTCTCCCTGCACGTCCACTCAGTTTTCCCAAAAAGGGATAGTTTACGATAAACACTCACCCGACGAACTTGAGGGCAGTAGCAGATACCTCAGACGCGATCTTCCCAGCGTCAAGGTCACGAATCTTGACGAACTCCCACTGAGCCCGACACCCCTTTGGCGTCCCATCCGCATTCCATGTATACAGTGCGACCGAACCGTCTGCATGGCCAGCCGCAAGGATACCAAGATGAGAGTACTCGCGCTCGTGGAAGGCAATGGAGGTAACGTGGGGCGTAAGTGAGCGAGGCATGCTGGATGAGAGATCGAGTTTGGCGATAGGTCTTGCATTGATGGTGTGAAGCCACAAACATCCCGCAGAGCATGTCGCAACGTATCCCTGTTTTTCGATCCTTAGGATACATCCATGTAGTGATTGGGTAAACTCACCGTGGACTCATTGATTGCCACAAGATGCACGGCCGAGGCTTCCAGAGAAACTTCTCCACCAGCGTGCCATATCGACCGAACATACAAGCCCCTGTTCAAATCCCACAATACAGCGCTCCCATCCGAGCTCCCACTTATCGCAATCGACCAAGCCCTTGAAGCCTCCACGCACAGTATTGGCCCACTGTGTCCGCGCAAGAGCTGAACAAGTGACAATGAAGGTTCCTGGCCTCTTCGAGACCTGCCTGTGGTTGAACTTGCGAATGGAGACGCGGCTGGTAGAGGTGCATGAGAAATGTGCCAGAGACGGACTATGCAGTCGCTCGATCCTGTCACTAGAGTATCTTGGTCTGCGAACGCAGCGCAGGTTGGTGAGGTGGCTTCTATTGTTTGCACAACCTGAAACGATAGTGTTGATTATAGCATACGACTGCAGGAAATAGTGGGGTCTTTACCGTTCCATGATGAAGAACCCGTAGAGCTCCACCCTCAGCCTGAGTGGTCTTGTCCCATTGCACCTGTTCATCGGGTCGCGAGGGAGGAGAAAGAATGCCTTCGGGCATAGGCACTACTTTGCCACTTGAATCCGTAGCTATACAAGCCACGGGTCCATCCAGTACCACTACAACTGTATGAGAACGGGATTCCAACAAAGATAGACCATCGTCTCACGTTTAAGTGGTCTTGGATCTCTGGTCAACGACAGCGCATCCTCTGGCACACCCCGCGTCACTTGCACAGGGAGGCTCAGAAGACCTTGCAGATTTCGTGACGGATGAGGAGAATTGAACAATTTGCGAGGTGTCTGGCCAACTATTGAACACATCAGCCTATATCAAATTGTAGAACGCGGGCGTCGTTACAGTTGTGGATGATGCCGATCGTAGCTTCTCGTTCGAGCGGGTCAGTGATCTTGTCCAGGTCTAGGAGATCATCGTCAGGATCAATACAGGTACGATGCTGCAGCAGGTAACATGCCAATTGCACCCTCATAACTCAAAGGATGGAAGACATTCAGTGAGTCGACATCCCGTTGCTTGCAGCCCCAGATGAGGTCAATCCAGGCGGGAAGATTTTCGCTGACGTAGTGGCTTTCCAAAGCCTGCGGAAGGAGGAGCAAGGTCAGAACGAGTCATAGAACACTGAATATAATGGAGCCACCCACTTGACGATGTAAAGTTACGAACAGGAGAGGATCTCCTTTGGCCCATGGGGGCAACTTGACGTCGTGAATTTTCTCGCCGGAAGTTTGTGAGATACCAAAGTCAAGATTGGACAGATTTTCTAAGAACCTGGAGGGTGGATCAGACGACAAGCAAAAGGAATCGATGGGGGAGAAGAAACAAACTCAGGGCAACCAAAGAACTCGGGAATTAACTCTCGGACGTCCCCTCTCACGTCTTGTGACGCTGATGCATACGCCCTTCCTATGTCGCTGTGCATGACGATCAGCTTCGGGTAATTGACTGGTTTGATCGGTTACATACATGAAAAGCCTATCCGGGAGATCCCAATCTCCACCCTTTGAAAGATCATGAGTTGAAGAGGATGTACTTGCCTGCGTGGAACATACCTGTAGTGTTTTGAACATACTTGTGTAGGGCGCCATACGAATCAAGAAGTGACAGACGATCATGGACCTTGGGTCACAGGGGATCACTGTTCAGTACCAGCTGTTGGTGGAGTAAAGATGTGACTTACGAGCTGAAATGAGTTCCATAGTGGAACGGCTTCTCGCCGACGCTCTCAAGATTTGTGTACCGACTCTCCGCTATCACCCGTCGATCAGGCGTGAGTGCCCCCATTGGTTTCGTTAGGCTATGCGGCAAGTGGTGAGAATGGAGAAGGGACGGTATGCAAGTGTACTAACTCTCGGTACGACTCAGAGGCCGACAGATCCAGTACTTCTGAGCTATAGTCTTTCAGAACCCATGCTTTCGGAGGGCCAGGTCAGCTGTAAACTCGGATCAATGTTTAAAATGCGTACGGAAAACGGGATACTGTGTTGCATCACTTGGGGTGCGTCCAGAGAGTTGGTTCAAGATGTTAAGGTACGCGTACTATTTCCAATGGATCATTCGTATGGATAGTGTGATATTGGAAAGAATCACACTCACATTGCTAATCTCCCGATTCCGCCACTGTCGCTGGGCAGTCGACAATGCCTTATCATGAGCAGCAGCTGATGCTCTTCCCTTGTGAAGAGCCATACTAATGTCTCTCAAAACTAAACCAAGAGCAGGACCGGGAGCTGAATGTTGGGCTATAATGGCTTGCAGCCTCTGGGACGTGTCATGGCGGTTGGCACTGTTCAAAAAAACGGCCAGCAGGGTTCGACTGTCCTTGAAGAAAATTTCGAGGCTGATAGTCATGATTTAGCCTCTCCACGACAGGATATGCGGCTGCAAGTACGCACGCTACGTCCCTGAACAAGAATGCCCTGTTTGAAAAGCCAGCAATTTGCTCGAGGGACCTGTAAAGACGTAAGTGAGCTCCGTGGAGACCCATGACAACTTGGGGCATACCATCGCTGTGCTCTTTGAGTGCTTCGCAAATGGGGCGTGCTCCCCGCGACGAAGAAAAGCCCCTTGGGTGCATCAACAGCATCAATCACCTCACCAACGTCGTTCTCCACCAGTGCATCCATCATATACAGATGACTGCTACCAAAGATAAGCAGGCCAGCTGGTAACATGGTCACCGAGGTCAGGTCGCAACTTGCTGGAGTAGAAGGCGCACGTACGGTAGGAATCCACCCCTGACACACGAGACACCGTGCTCACTGCCTCGATTATATCTCCTGGCTCTAACTCATGTCTCACCCTGCGGTGTTTGTCTTCAGCGATGTCTTCAGCTAGGACATCGCCATTGTCGTCAGATAATGGTTCTGCATCATCCTTAGTTGGGGTCTCCAATTGCATCGTGGACGAAACTTCGGTGTCCCGCTCAACATTCGATGATGAGCTGCTGGTTTCTGTGGGATGGCTAGAATAAGGCGACTCGGATATGGACTCCAGCTTGTTACTGAGATCCCATCAGGTCAACCTAAATCCAGCGGTACGACCGACACCTTACCGAGTTCTATGAGGCCCCTCAGTTTCATCCAACCGCCAAGTTCTCTCGGGGGTGAGATGTGACCATACGTCGCGCTCGGATCCCCCTCCTAAGATCCCTTCACTGATTGCGATGATGCGCCGCCGACGCTCGCGCCTATTAAATTGATCAGTGATATGATCTCACCAAAGCGGCGCACCATACATGTCAAGTACAGATTTTCGATATCGTTCCCTTTCGGAGACCGTGATTGTACTTCTCCATTCTTCCAGACGGACCATGGCCTTGCGCAGCGTCTCCTCCCGGATGACTGCTAGGGTGGTCGACGAGGGCGTAGGAAGGGGGTCTGCAGGGCGGGGGCCTGGCTTGACGAGATCCAAAATCTAATGCCGGATGGTTATAATCATTCTGCAACGGGGGAGGGACCGAGGACTACCTGTTGCTTCTGAGTGCTCGACACATGGTTGCCCATGGCCACCAGCAGACCAAGATGTGTGAGCTGCGTAGAAATCTTCGCATCTTCGCATTCTGTGGGAGGCGATGACAGACACTCAATGAGGACCTCTGTCGTGCTTTGTGATTTGAAGAAGTGGCGGAAAGACGAGTTAGAGGTATGAAGATCGATCAGATCGCCCAACATCCGGTCGACGAGACGTTTTGACGGCCCTGAGTGCCAGCAGGTTCCAGTGGTGCTCATCTCATGTCACGAGTGGGCTCACCTTGGATATGCTTGTCTATACGCGCCAGTAAACCTTGTCGAAGGGCAGCAAAAATGATAGGCAAAATCTGCGGACACCTCACAGATTGCGAAGTGGTTTTCGAGTGAGCACCTTCTGCCGCAGGCTGCAACAGCAAGTCGAGTGCAGCTCCGTGAACCTCGTCATCCCAAATCAGGGGAAGCTGCTTTCTCAGTAAACTCCATCCGCTTGCGAGCTCGAACTTCTTCCCGAAAGATGAGGAGGCGCCAAGGCTGATGCCAAGAATCGCAAGGACTTGACAAGCTATGCTAGGGGTCGGCTCAGCACCAAGCCAGAGCAAAGCAACACGAGTGACTGGTAGAGCTTCCGCAAACTTCGCATACATAGCTGGGACCCGCAAGAGCGATACCACCGCGCCCAGAACCTGCTTGGCTTTATCGTGGCTGCTGCTGCTGTAGATAAATGATGACCGCGGCGAAGGTGGAAGGGTGATCTCTACAGGTCATCGTGTTGATAAGTAATTGCGTCTCGTGGTGAACAGCACGCACGTACCAGCTGCAAGGTTTGCTGAGATATACGAGACGGTAGGTTTGATGGCATCTCCGGGCGTAAACTGAGCCTGCATTACTACGACGAGTGCGCTCACAACATGGGGAATGGATTCCGGAGGGTACCACGCTGATTGCAATGCGAATAATAGTCTGCGAACGATACCGAGCTTGGATAAACGGACTCGGGCGTTGAACTTCCTGTAGCGGCTAGCACGGAGAAGGAATGCAAAGTGTTCAAGGTGTGCTCGCTGGATATCTGTACTTGTCATTGACCAGAGCTCGAAGTCTAAAGCAATTGTGCGGTAGGCAACGGTATTCGTGAGAGTGGAAAGACTTCATGACCTGGTCAGCCCATTTCTCGAGGAAGACACGAGATGAAAACTTACTCTGGTGACCGGAAACTAAGCCCGAGAAACTCGAACAGAGTCTCGAAGGAAGTCATGTTTATCAAGCGGCTCTTTTGGCGGAGGATACTGGCGAGCGCATCGTAGCCAGCTAAGCTCATTAGCCAAGAAGATAAAGGTATGATTCCAATGAAAGCCCTCACCAATTCTTTCCATGTCCTCGGAATTCTGCCAGCAGTTACGCAAGCTATCACAATGGATGGTGATGGCCCGAGACAACTCGTGCTGTGTCTTTTGGAGAGAACATTTTATGCGCTGAGCAGAAGAGCAGGGATGTAGTGACTCTTACCTCGGCCAAAGATACCAGACGAAGAGTTAGCCGGGCACCGCCGATGCTCCACAATGCAAGATCTAGCGGTTGGCATGGGATGGCAAGAACATCTCCGAAGGTAGCGCAGTTGCCTTTAACATGCGGTATTGATGGGGGAGCGCTCAGTGGCGCAAACTCGGTAACATCGCCAGGAACAACCTTGCACAAGATCGAACCGCTGTGAATAATCACTCCGTCTCGGATGGCTTTCTTGAGAGAGGATGGGTCTGCGGAAGTAGGCCCTGTAGACCCAGACCCAACCATGTGCATGTTAAGTGATGTAGAGGCTTCGTATGTGAGGAATCGGACGAGGGCCTTGTCCTGAAAGTTTGCGTGATATCTAGGCCCCAAATGGTGAATGAATCTAGGCAACTCGTCGTCTGGGCATAATCAGTCACTGGGCGATGTGAGTGTGAGTGTTGGTTACCTAGCGGTGTAGAAAGAAGGTAAGCTGATGCAATACACCAACTTGAGGTCCTGTTGGGAGTTTTGTCGCCCAACGTGAATTCTCCTGCATAAGTGTCATGGATTTTGGGATACGCCCAGTCAAGGGATTCACTGATGACACCATCTATGAAGATTCCTGTGGAAAGTATTAAAGGAGCGGAAGCTTCGAAATAGCGACGAACGCACGAACGGCAGGCTGTGATGCTCTATGCGGATGGTATGCAAGAGTGATGTGCGTCCAGCGCGAGGTAGCTATCCTTGATTTTGAGAGCATTCCTACTTCGCGACGAGAGCTCGTTCGCAAAGCAAGAGTGCCATTGCTGCTCACGCTCAGCTCTACGGCAGAGTGCGAGCCAAAGGAGATACTGAATATTTTGTGTGGTTCTGACGGCATTCTTTCGAACCACGCCCAGATCTGTACGTGACGCTTTCAATATTCGACGAGAAAAAGAGGTCAAATGGACTCACCATGAAGGTGAACCCAGATGCAGGGAGGCTTTTTAAGTTGCCGAGGTGCGTCGTCAATGCAGATGTACCCTGGAGCGAGATATGCAGTGGCCATCTGGATCTCAAGCTAGAGCGGATGAGGTCAATCATTTCTTGGTCGAGCGTTCTGTTCTCTTTCACGGCGCACTGCAGAAGCTGCCTGGCATCCTGGGTGGACGCACCCATCTCGAATAGCCGCTTGAGGATCTTGCACTGCAACCTACGCTCCGCAGCCTGACTATCAGAGTTCTGCTGATGCCCCGTAGTAGATATGAAATGGGAGAACATAGGCGTCAAAACGCCTATCATACTCAAAACCGCGAGGTTGCGATGGGAGGATTGAGTGAGATGTTCCAAAACTTTATAAACTACTGGCCGTAAAGAGCTATTCGTTGCGAGCGCCCGAGACATGAAGTTCCAAGCGATTTTGAAGACATGGGGGAGGCAGATGGTACCAAGCGCTGGCGCAAACTCCAGGAAATGAACATCGAGTTCCTTGGGATCATGATGAGATGCCTGCAACGTAACGAACAAGTCGACCAGGGTGAAGTCGTGAATAGATAAGGAAAGGAGGCACCCAAGCGCCTTTTCAGATGTGACAGGGTGGTTGAGAAGCGCTTGAGATGCGTCAGATAGAGATGTGTAACCAACAGCCTCCTGGGTTCAGTACTCGCGGTAAGAAACGATATGGTATAACGTTCGAACACAGTGACCGACCTCAAAAAAGCTTAGATTGGACGTAGATCCATGCAAGGCTTTTGAAGTGACTGTGAAAGCTAGTTGCATGCAATCAAGTATTTCTTGAGTAGACTGAGGGTTCGTCAAGGCTGATGGGGCGGTCAAGGGCAGCGTAGATAGAACATGCATCAAGACCAAGAATCCGTCCGCTGCGCGAAATGCATCCAGCGCGCGAGGGCTCTCGCTGACATGCGAAGTAAGCCGTCGCAAGATCTGCGAGACAGAGTATGACATCCATGAGTAATTCACGGAGGTTAAGTCCTCACCGTGATCCTGGCTTGAGTGTCTTCTGCAAACTTCAGCTCCTCTACTGCATACTGCACCTGCTCTGACACAGGGCTTCTCTCAGCGTCCACGCTGGCGGTGTGGGCCAAGCCGTGACCATCTGCGTTCTGCCAGTGCGTGGTCTCGTGAGCTAAATCCTGGAGGTTCCGAAGAGGCGTCAACAGCGACCTCAACATTTTGTATCAAGAAGTAGTAGTTCTCTCAAAGGCTCAGCATGCCTGCACTCGAAGGGAGATCTGTTAAGAACGATGAGCAGGGTAGGCCCCGGGCGCTCTGCGGCGAAGCCCTGAGGTCAATGGCCCAGTCCGTGTTACGTGCTCGGTTCCCCTTTGGCTGTAAATGGAAACTTCGGCCGGGGAGTAACCGCATTCACATTCCTCGCAGTTGCCAACCGGCCATCGGCCCCATGGGTATGTCCTTATCAGATTGTCTTGCCGGGAGCCCGTTCAAACGACAATTCACTCGAGTCTCTCTCTCGGCCGCCGCACTCAGCCATACCTCAAGCTTGGCTGTAGTAAGATATGTTGATCAATATCAATATAGCTAGCCAATGCTACGCCGGATCTCCGCGTCACAGTGGTGTGAGGAAAGCTTCTACTGTTACATTTCGGCCCCATTCAGTATGTAGAATGGATGCCTCGTTAATTCTTCTTCGCGTTGATGATGTCTA
>KN839856.1:226221-277922 GCA_000827185.1 Hydnomerulius pinastri MD-312 | reverse complement strand
ATACAGCAATCCTCCCGAGCCAGGGAAATAAGGTGTAGGCACTCTGACGCCGCCAATTGGCATGCCGACATCATCAAACTGGAAGAGGGGATGAAGAAGCCACTCAAGGGCCTGCTCCGGTTCACCGGAGCGCGCAGCATTCATGGCTAGCATGGGAAAGTCCCATCTGATGGGATGATGTGTTAGGGTTAGTACAAGTAATGCACGAAGTGAGACTAGCTTACCCCCAACAGTTTGAGATATTCCAGTGCGACCAGACCATGTGTGCGGTGGCATTGACGATGCTGAGATCGACGCCTGGAGTCTGAGGAAGCCAGCCGTAAAGTCCGACAAGAGATGGATGGTCGTTTGTGAAGTTGGTGGTATACCAGAAGTCGCTCGGGATGCCCTCATAGACGACATAGAAGTCGTCCTGAATCGGTAGCGGTGCGAGGTTTTCCATCACATTAGTCCAATTACTCGGAGTCGCTTCACCAAGCCTTTCCATCCACTGTCCGGCAAGCCCCAGCCCGTACTTCCAATACGCCAGCTCAAAAGCCGGATTGATGGTGATGTTGGGGCTCGTGTCTTCAGCGACGGTGTACATTGGCGGTCCAAGATCATAGACTTGTGTGCTCTCATTGTACCACGCAAAGTCCGCCATCCAGTTGGCTGTCTGGTTAACCACATCCTGCCACTTCTGCAAAGTCTCCAGAGTAGGGAACGCCCGGTATTCATACTCTGCAAACACCAGTGGGTGTGGCTGCTGCCAAATCAGGAGCTCGTTGATTTCTCCAGGAGCAGAGCGGCCTGACGGATCGGTCATTTTCGACCATCGTGCTCCTATGTCCCAGTGCTCCTGTACTTGCGCGCGCTCAAGGGAAGTCTCCAGGAAGCGCGAGTAAACAGTATTCGAGCGATCGAGGATATCCCAGTTATTCCAGAGCGCCCAGTGCATGCAATGCCAGAAGTACCTGGACAAGAGACGTTGCAGAGCAAGAGCGACTCGAGATGGGAGACGACTTACATCTCCATGTGGAATTTTCCGTACTACAATGGTATCAGCTGACCTACATATTCCGTGAAAGGAGAAAATGACTGACCCAGCCGTTATTCACAAGGCCAGACTTCAAAGACAGTCAATCACATGTAGGGGTAAATATCGGACTAAGCCATACCTCTTGAGGAGGAAGATCTCCGGCCTCGTTTACTCTCATCAGGTACCTTGAGAGCACGATTCGTCTCTGCAGCTCGTACGCCCGCGAATCCTGAGAACGGGTTACATCTACAAATCCACTGTCCTCCCAAAACAGTTTCCACGCCTCGGAGGAAGACCGCTCTACGTCAAGGGGAGTGGGATTTGCCATCGCGGAGCTCGGAGAGTAAGAGACGGAGAGCGAGAATGTGGAAATATTTGCTGTAGGAAATATGGAGTATCGGTGCGACGTCGCCGCGTTACGGGTGATTTCGAATGGATCGCCCCCTACAGACGTGAATATAGTATTGTTGACCATGGTATGGGCGATCTCTGCGAGAATCCCTGGCGCAAGGTTTTGGGTGGATAATGCCGTGGTGTGATTGGACGACATGTTATACCATCCGACAAACGGTGCCTCGAATTTAGAGGAGCCGTCGTTCCAGGGAAAGTCCAAAAAGATAGCTAATTCGCCGCTCTGCAGTAGTGGCGATTGGATCGATACACCGACGGTTGAGCTGACTTGGTGGCTGCTGGTCTGAATGGTGACATCTTCGCCCTGCCACGTAAAGGAGCTGGTGATGATCCCAGTCCATAAGTCGAGCGACTGGTGGGTGTTATCTAAGTCGCTCTCGGTAACATTCAGCACTTGTCCTCCACTATCCATGAAGACAAGGCCAATGCTCCCGAGGTTTGCACGATTTGGATTTGCAATCAGCCACTGCTGAATGGTTGGTTCCCCGTCAAACATATAAGTGACAAGGCGATCATGATTCCACCAGCTGACACCCGTATAATCTTCGATGTCGGTTAAAGTTTTGTTGGGTGGAAATGTGTCGTTCTTCCAGCCCCAGGAAGACATGATAGCATAGGGGAGAAAAGTTTGCAGTCCAGTAACGTCTGCTCCAAATGCAAAGTTTCCGTTCCCGACTTGCATCGGCGTGCTGAGGCTCGATGCATTGCGGGTTGGGTTGAACGCAGACACGACAGCTTTTCGGTCGATCTTGGCAGTGACGCTGCTGGCGTACGCCACCACTAATAAGAAAGACTTCAGCCAGTACATGGAAGTAGCGGACGTCGGTTCAGTTAGGTGTTCATGTTGACCGGGTTTCGCTTTGAGCACCGTCTGTGACCACAACGGCGGTCCGGGGATCACATGCCCCATGACAGTTGGGGTGTTCTCTTCTCGAAGACAAAATGAGAATACATTACGTCTTGCTTTAAAGTAATCCCGGAACCGGGGGAGTTTTTGTTGTTATGCAGAGGTCGCATGACTTCGAGATGGAGTTCGAAGGTAGCCGCTACATAATACGGTCCGCGGGTGGTGTACGATGTTTGGCAAAGACGTTTGATCTTAACAACACCAAACAATGCACGACAACGTCCCGCCCCTCTGAGTCGCTTATAGTACCAAGCGTATACAGACTAGGAGTTAAACCCATACAGACACTGGCAGATCCCTCTCGCTTCAAAGCATTTAGCGTTGTTTCTTGGGCCCAACCGCAAACAGGTTATTTTTCTGTCTGTATACTGCGTGAATAATCTTGCCACAATATAGTAAAGTTGGTCAATGCCGATTATCCATTCAAGTTTCTGCTCTGCCAGTTTCGAAAATTCATCTATATGATCATGAACAACACCACCTCACAAACAGATGTGAACTTCCAGGAGCTTCTTTCCAAAACCAAGTCGACAGGCACCTATGACTTCCTTCATACCCAGACTAAGTAGGTCGATGATGCAGTTTATCCATCGCAGGGCCCATTTTGACCATATACAGGCGCTGAGGCTCGCATTCACAACCGGTGACCTACCATTCCACGGCCAGCGCGGTGCGAAGGCAAGTGCCCCCTAACTTGTCATACGAATGGAGCAATATGACTTCAAGTTGCGGCACGAACGTGCTCGAAGCCTGAAGCAATCTCAGCCCTGCTGCCAGCTTGATTCGAGTTGCGACGGTATATAAATGGCCGGTGACTGACAAGGTAAAAGCCTGCCGATTGTAGAGCGTCATTGATGGATATTAGACCTTTTGGGGTCCAATGGTACCCAACTCTGACTCGTCATGGGAGGATCAGTCTCTGAAGATGGAGAATCGCGTTTCGGTCACCATTAAACTGACCATTCCCTCCGTCAAATGCTTAAAAGGCGGACGTATCAACCTTCGACAGTACCAGCTTTAACCTGCCCCTTCCCTTCAGTAACTTGCTTGCGATGGTCTTCATCAAAGTCGCGCTAGGCCTTGTCTTTGTCGGTCTCTCAGTGCACGCCTCCACCAAGTGTGGCATCACAGATGATGCCTCGTAAGCACCAGCCCCTTTACTTTGTCGCTCTGGCACAATTTGACCTCTGCTATTTTCTAACGTCCTTCCACCGACAGTGCCGCTGACTGTAATCACCTCATTGATAACTTCCCATCTTCGATTAGCTTCAACAGCAAGTGCAGCTACTGGGACAAAGGTCTCCCCCGCAATGCTTGGAATGTCGGTTGCTGGGGTCAATGTATGTCCTCGTTGTCGGAAAAGTGGGCTCTTCGCTGACCATATGCAACTTCCATTTCACAGGTTGTATCTATGTCGACCAAAACCAGGTTAGCGCTGATATAGTCAAGCAAGGCGCGCGATCGACACTGGGTTGTACGGACAATCAGAACGGGCTAGTCAATGGCCGCACCAGGATGGATGGCTATGGAAGTAATCCTCCTAGTGTTTGTCTTAGCAACGGCCATGGGTGTGGTGGATGCTTTTATAATGAGTAGTAGAGAGCAGGCTCGGAGTCGATGTTAACGTTCAAGTTTTGTGCTCAAGTGAACATTAGAAGGACTTCTGATCCCAGCCTGGGTTTATGTACGGAGCTTTGTATGATCCTCTGAAATCCGCTTACTAGTGCTCGCCTAGTAGTTGAGGGTGCCAGTGGGTGAAAAGAATTCGGTGGATTCTTGATAGGAACTATTAGGAAGACTTCTATCAAACATTGTAATTTGGCGAACTCAAAACGATATCTTACGGGTAATGGCAGCTTCATCGCTTCGATGCACATAGTTCAAACATAGGCGTTCGTTGAGAGTGTCGAATCGTGTTTGGCAAAGGCTTTTTGTTCTAGTCGCAGCAAGGGGCACCGGTGTAGTGGTCATAAATACTAACAGCCCCTGACCAAGTCTCTATATGGCAAAAGCTTGTGATCCTAACATCGTCAAACAACGCCGCTGTGCAAACTTCAATTTCTGGTCAGAAGGCTCAGGAAAGTGCTTCAGATCCATTTGAAGACTGGGCTGCTGTGAGTCATGTCGACACCTAGTCTTGGAAAACGAAAATCAAGGGAAGAAGACGCCCCTTCAGCCGTAGGACACGGGCAAGTTTCCTACTCAATAAATTATGCGCTTGCTCAAACGTGGTTCTCAGGTCTACTCTATTCGTGTCCAATTTACCCTACGGCGCGACATCAACCGATCTTCAGACAACTTTCTCGGATCTCGCGCCTGTGCGATCAGCATTCGTAGTGCTTGAGCATGGTACCGGTGTTTCCAAAGGTGTCGGATATGTCTCCTTTTCGATTAAGGAGGATGCACAGACAGCTTTCGACACGATCTCGACCGACGGCATTAGCATCAATGGCAGAAAACTAAGAGTACAATGGGCTGACAGTAAAGTGATTGATTTATACGTGTTTCCCCGACTGTTCTTACGATGCCTCTAGCCAAAGGACAAGACGAAAGATCGTCCCAAGGTTGATGTGGCGAAAAAGGAAAGGGAAGAGCGTCCTGTCGTCACTTCGTTTGGTCCCAAATCCAATGATCCTCTCGCAATACGGACCATCATCGTGTCTGGTTTGCCGCCATCCATTGATTCGAAAGCACTATGGAAAAAGCTTCGCAAGTTTGAGGGTGCGGAGAAAGTGGAGTGGCCCGCTAAGGCTGCTGGAGGAGAGGATGCATCGACAGGTGAAGAATCGTCGAACTTATTTTTGGTATGCCAACTGACTTTCGTCAAGCAAACGTTCTGTTCTCCACGTCAAGTCTTGCACAGGAAGCAGTCAGCAAACTGCATGCACACGTCTTCAAAGGCAGCCTCCTTTCCGTAACGCTGAAGAAGCGCCTCGAGAATCTTGCCAAAGCCCCTGTTAAAAGTATGCTTGCAGCTCGCCCGCGATTAAGTTAGCTCCCCTCACTATCTTCTTCAGAAGCCTCTACTGCGGCTGTCCCAAGCCGCGCCAGCCGGCTCATCGTCCGCAACCTTCCGTTTGACATCACCGAACAAGACTTACGAGCGATCTTCCTTCCCTACGGGCCTATATATTCTATTCACATACCACAGGCAAGAGGAGATGACGCCAAGATCGACGTGGATGCAGACACAAAACCCTCATCGTCGAAATCGTCTCGCTCGAAGGGATTCGCTTTCGTCTGGATGCTCAGTAAGAAAGACGGAGAAGTCGCGCTGGAGAAATGTAATGGTATGAAGGTTAGAGCTGGGATGGCGAATGACATCGTGTCGGACAAGCAGAAGAGAAAGAAGCAGAGGCGGGAAGAGAAGAAGCTTGCGCAGACCGTGAAGACGGAAGACGGCGAGGAGGAAGAAGAAGCAGCCGCAGAGGAGGCTTCTGAGCAGCCTGAGAGTGCGAGTAAGGAGCGCGTGATAGCTGTAGACTGGGCTCTCAGCAAGGAAAAATGGCAAGAGGAAAGGGCGAAGTTGGGAGAGGAGGACGAGGCGCTGGACGGGGACGTGGAGATGGGGAAGGAGGATGAGGTCATCAGTGAAGAAGATAGTGACGAGTGGAGCGGTGAGGAGAGCGAAGAGGATGGGCAGCTGGGGCTTCATGAAGATGGTTCAAGCGACGAGGAAGAGGGCTCAGAGGATGAGGATGAGGATGATGCATTCGAGCGAGATAGCGACGATCAAACACCCATCAAACCGCAATTACCTCAAACCGATACTGGAACTACGCTGTTCATTCGGAATATCCCATTCGCTGCCACAGAGGATGAACTACGAACATTGTGAGTTTTTATCTGTCCGTTCATCGTGTTCCGTCTGCTCATGTAGATGCAGATTCCGAGCTTTTGGACCACTACGATACGCCCGGATCACAGTCGATCCGGATACAGAACGTTCTCGAGGAACCGGGTTCGCATGTTTTTGGAACAAAGAGGATGCGGACAAGGTCATTGAGCAAAGTGACATATTGCGCTCAGAGACGATGGGTAATCAGCCCCAGGTATGTGCGTTCATAAGCTGAAAACCTCGCAGTTTGTGACTTGAGTCCTTCAGCCAACGAAAAACCCATTCGTTCTCCCTTCCATTCTTACCCCAGACCCCTCAGCCAGCGTAGCGAAAAACTTGGTTTTGCAGGGCCGCACCCTCGACGTCGTACGTGCTGTTACGAGAGACCAGGCAACGAAGCTGAAGGAGGAGGGTGAGAAAAGCCGGGAGAAGGCTGACAAACGCAATCTTTACTTGTTGCGTGAAGGAGGTAAGCACCCTTCGCTCCGAAACCACGCAATCTCAACTCGACTCTCCTAGTCATTTTGCCGAACACCCCTGCCGCTGAGACCATTCCTCCGGTTGAGCTGGAAAAGCGGACGATTTCCTTCAATGCTCGCCGAGCAATGCTTCGTAGCAACCCCTCCCTCTACGTCTCCAAAACACGTCTCAGTATACGGCAAATACCGATCTTCGTCACGGAACGGGTTCTCAAACGACTCGCCATTCATAGCGTTCGGGAGTTCAAAGCCGAAGTTGAAAAAGGTCTTCGCGAGGGTCTTAGTCCAGATGAACTCGCAGTACCACCGGAATCTGGCGACCACGACGTTAAACAACGACATATGAAAAAGGAGGAGGACGCCAAATCGAAGAAACGCGGGGGAAAACCGGAGCGCCCCACAAGCGTTCAGCAAGCCAAGATTGTCCGCCAGCAGGATCGCGTCGATCCCGTCACAGGGAAGGGGAGAAGTCGTGGCTACGGCTTCGTCGAGATGCACAAACACGCGGACGCACTCCGTGTATTGCGGTGGGCTAACAATAACCCTGAAGTCGGCACACTTGTAGACAAGTGGTGGAAAGAAGAGCTCGCTGATCTTATCAAGAAAGAGAAGGCCAAGGAGAGCCCTGACGATGCTAGGATAAAACGGATGAAGGGCGAGATGGAAGCTTCATCGAAACTTCCCAAGGGTACTTTGATTGTGGAGTTCTCAATTGAGAATATTCAGGTCGTCCAGCGCCGAGCGGCACAGCAGGAGAAAGTGGTCAGTTGAATCGATGTCGGCATGCGATGGGAAGAATCTGATGCACTTATCATCTTTCTCTAGGGCAAATCAGACACTCGCCACAAATCCGCCCAGGGAGCCGCAGAGGAGCCGACAATCAAGAAGCGCCGTCTATCATCTGACCAAGCCAAGCCCGCAAGGATTAAGCAGGAGTCATCGAAACCTGATCAGCATATCGGGTCGGTCATCGGCCGAAAACGGCGTGCACGCAAGGCCGGTAAGAGTGCCGGCTAGGTTTGATACTTCTGTATCCTTGCCTTGTACTTACAGCCACTCATTCTGCGATATCTGACGTTACAAGGCTCGGAAAGAGAAAATGACTTTAGACGATCTGACGTCAGACCTTGCCAGCGTCCTCACGGTTGCGTGCTCCCCGGATCCGGGTTGTGAGAGACTTGTTTCACCCGGCCCATAGTTGTTCCCGATTTACAAAGTGCTTTCACGTCGAACGGGGAAAGTTCAAATGAAATCACCTCTCGCTTCACTGACAATTTAAATATGACTGCGATGACTAGGTATTGTTTGGCGAGGATTTGATAAATAAAAGGCTACCTAGCTTAGCCTCAGCTTCATCTCAATCGGAAACCTCCTATCCTCCAGATCACACTGATTACAGCTGTCAGCGATCATGGCGACGACTTTACCAAAGGTTTGGCTAATTACAGGTCTGAATCCTCGATCATTCCCGATGGTACACTATCTAATCCAGCCATAGGTACCTCGTCCGGCTTCGGGCGTCGCCTTGTGAACATCGTACTGCAACGCGGCGATCGTGTCATCGCAACGGCCAGGACACTGGTCAAAATCGACGACCTCCCAAAGAGTTCGAATCTTCATTGTGCAGAGCTTGATATTTCCACTGGGACCGAAAACGTCGAGAAACAAGTCGTTGCTGCTGTGACTGCTGCACAAGCCTTAGGATGGGATACTATTGATGTACTTGTTAACAATGCCGGGGTGGGTCTTCCTTCATTGCTTGAAGAAGGCGGGTGAGTGAAACAGTGAGATATGCATGTTGGGCCCGTGCACATTCGAGTCGCTTCTCAGGGCAGCGAAGATGATGATACAGTATCAAACGAACGTTTTCGGGACACTGGATGTGACCAACGCCGTGTTACCCTACATGCGCAAGCGTGAGTGTTTCCTATGATGAGAGTATGTACACTCTCTGATGGTGATTGCGCAGAGAAAAGTGGAACTGTCGTTATGATGGGGAGTAGGAGTGGATGGAGATCGGAGATCAAGGTATGTACACAGCATGGAGTTCAAAATTAGGTCAGATATTCAACGAATCGATAGGGAATAGGTTAGTAAGTTATCTCTGACGCTGGGATCAGCGTTAACTTCCTATCCAGGCTTTTATGGCTCTTCGAAAGCCGCCATACATGGTAAGATGCTCAAGCAAATTACAACTTACCCTCTCTCATGGTCATGTAGCAATCTCAGAAACGCTGGCCGTCGAGCTCGAACCTCTGGGCATCCGAACACTCATTGTCGAACCTGGAGCGTTCCGCACCGAGAATATCTACATCCACCCGTTCGCCGAGTCGAACGCTATCGCGGACTACAACGAGGAGCGAGAGAAATCGATAGCGACATGGTCATTGCCTGCAGGGAAACAGCCGGGAGACCCCGACAAGGCCATGAAAGCCGTCGTAGAGGTAGTTTGTGGAGAAGGGCGTGCAAAGGGAAAGGAGTGGCCGTTATACCTCGTACTAGGTAAGGATGCCGATAGAGACATCAGGAACAAATGCGCGAGGATGATTAGACACCTCGACGAGTGGAGTGATGTTGTTAGAGATGTAGATTTGGACGAAATCGCGTCGTAGCAAGCTCAGGCAGGAATTAACTTCTGCCCTCGAATTCTCTGCTCCTCGGCATCTTTGGCCCCTAAATATGGTATCGCGGCATAACCGATATTCCGCTTTCTCGGAATTCAGTGTTCTTGGGCGCTCGTCCAGCGTAGAACGCCAGCGGTCATGTCAAGTCCCAGAGTGTGGCTCATAACAGGTCGGCCACAGTGAACCCAGCTACATCGAGGGACCCAGATCTAATGCTGCTTTACTTCAAGGAACATCTTCTGGGTTCGGTCGTCGTCTGGTAACTGCTGCGCTGGCCCGAGGAGATCGAGTGATTGCGACAGCGCGATCGATCGAGAAGATACAGGATTTACCAAAGTCGCCTGATCTTCATCTTCTCCAATTGGATATTACCTCAAGTCCCGAAACCATCAAAGCTGTGGTGGATGATGGGGCCAGGAAATGGGGAACTATCGATGTTCTCGTCAATAATGCTGGCATCGGCTTCCCAGGTCTCCTTGAAGAAGGAGGGTGAGTAAGAACATGACTCCGCTATCCCGCGCCGACATCGTCGTAATGACACTTTGACCAGAATTGACAAAATGATTGCGCAGTATAATGTCAGTGTCTTTGGACCTTTGAACGTCACCAATGCAACGCTGCCTTATATGCGGAAGCGTAAGTTCAAAGTGAACCTCCGAGACCAAGTCATTGACCCCTGTGTTTCTCGGAGGAAGAGAAAACTGGGACTGTTGTGATTGTGGGCAGCCGTTGTGCATGGAGACCTGAGATCAGAGTAAGTATCATATCACCAACGCGAGTGGTTCTAGCTATGGGACCTAATGGCTTTTGTAGGGCTTAGGTTAGTAGTACCAATGTCGAACTGCTCCAACGCTCGGTATGGAGTGAATCTTGTTTTGCCAGGATTTTACGGTTCTTCCAAGGCCGCAGTACAAAGTCAGAGTCCTGCCGTATTTCTTGTGCCACCTGTTTGATTCTATGACTTTTCTCAGCTATGGGCGAAACACTGGCTGTCGAGTTGGCGCCGTTGAATATTCGGGTGCTCATCGTCGAACCGGGTTCCTTCCGAACAGAAGGGATCTATGTCAACCCTTTCGATATCTCGAACCCTATCGCGGACTACGAGGAGCAGCGGGCAGATTCCCTCGTGACCTACAATGCTGCAGATGGAAAGCAGCCAGGAGATCCTGTGAAGGCGATGAATGCTGTAGTCGATGTAGTCCGAGGGGAGGGGGTCGCGGCTGGAAGGGAGTGGCCTTTATACCTTGTCCTTGGGAAAGATGCAGAGCGAGATATCCGAAACAAATGCGCGAGAATGATCAGGCATTTGGATGAATGGGGTGATGTGGTCAGGGGGGTGGACCTAGATGAGGTTTGAGCGCCCATAGTTACTTGCATACCGTGATGATCCGAGAAAGTTACATACCTAGAAACAAGGAAGATATTTGGGAAT
The DNA here is from genome assembly GCA_000827185.1 of Hydnomerulius pinastri MD-312. NCBI lineage: Eukaryota > Fungi > Basidiomycota > Agaricomycetes > Boletales > Leucogyrophana > Leucogyrophana pinastri. Next base: position 267,213 of record KN839856.1, on the reverse strand, counting down.
CAGTAAGAGTATGTACCTACTACTATCTACCTTCAGCGCTTCAGCACTTCAGCTCTACGTCCTGAAAATGGGAAGGAAAGAAAATTGCCACCTCTCGGATTCGAACGCGGAGTTGCATATCCACTCACGTGATGCACGACACCGCAAGAAATCGAAAACATACAGGATTCACCGAACCTTGATGACGGTTGGAGGCTCGCTGCACTGAGGCCGAGTATTCGTTCACTTGTTTTTGTTTTCGTGATGGAAATAGAAGGTATTTAAATTTCACTTGTTCCACCAGATATTTGTAGCCTTATCGTTGGGTTCGCTTTCTAGCTTCACCCGCTCCCGTTGCCTCTTCGTCTACCCCTCCTCCTACCTCCGCCAGCGTGCCATCAAACACGTTCAATATCCCTACCGAGTGCACTCCTTCAGCATCGAATTTTCCGGTGCTCGTGCAGAAGTGTACCCGATGCCCTAATACGGGCCCCATTGACAGCTTCCCCCCGCGACGCACTGGCGCGGGTCATTTAAAAGTGTGCACCGCCTGTATGGAGAAGCAGAACGCGCGAAAGGCGGCTTCGGAGGTGGTCACGGATGGTTCTGGTCGTGGCCAGATCGCAACTGCAGCAATGACCCTCGACGACTTCCTGAAACTCGTCACCTTTAACAAGACTCGCCCATTCGATTTTGATACTATGGTCAGCGTCCCACCCGGGCTGTTCATCGCCGGTGAACATCTTTATAATCGCTCGAACCGAATAAGAGACTTTCTCGCCGAGGCCTCTGATTATCACTGGAAGTATGTCGTCAACGCCCTAGTTCTGTCCGTCCATGTAGCTCAATTTGAAAACGCACAGCCAAAAGAAAACAAAGCGCGGTGGAAAGTCAACCGTCGTAACATACTTTTGTGCGCAGCTCGAGGGCGAACAATCAAAGTCTCGCACTCAGGACTCCGATCGTAAGTCACGGAGCCGTATCACGCGGTACCACTGCGGAGGCTGGCTTCGGATCACGATCATGGACGACAATGAGCTCCTTTTGCGTATACGCATGACACACGCTGAGGCGCACCCCAGTTTCCCAGCGTCTTTCCGGAGGCCTCCGCATACCTCGGAATTTAAACTTGAGGCGACACCGAAACCGACTCCGGTGCCGCCGATATTTACGAGTATGCCACCTCATATTATGGACGAGCCTGCTGGTCCTGCTGGTCCTCCTGCACACTCTCCAGTTCCGCCTCCTGTACACCCGCCTCCTGCACATCCTCCTGCATTACCCCCTGTGCCTGTCTCTGAGGACGCCCAGTCGGAGGAGGAACGCGCTTCCGTGGAAAGTGGATTACACGTTGAGGAGATTCCGCACCCTGGGAACAGCCCTGTAGGTTATACCACCCCGTCTATAAACCACGCTAACATGCGCAGCCACAGCCCGTAGTATACTTCTCTCCGGATCAACTTGAAGGGCTGAAGCGCAAGTTTGACTCCATGATGACCGCTGCTACCGGTCCCGTACCCCCAGATGTGGCTCACGCTTTGGGGTCTGTATTTGACCACATCGAGCGCACTGCGGCGGATGTAGACATTGGCAGGTTTTCGAAGAGACAGAGAACGTCGTAGTTGTGGACGATGAGGGTCTCGTTCACTTGCGCCTGAGACTTCTTCGTCAGGTCTTTTTGGCCTTTGGGGACACGCTGTCAGAGAGATGTGAAGCTAGCACTTGGTCAAGCTTCGCGAGCCGCGAGTGCGAGCGCAGATACTTAGTCTCCGCCGCTTATATACGTACAAGCCACTGTATTGGGTTGTAAGTGTCTTCTCGTGGCCTAATAAATACAACTACGATTCTGTGTTGTACAACAGAAACTTGCGTTGTTTGGAAGGGTTATCTGATAAAGCGGACACCGAAATTTGTGCTCCTCTCGTGATGCGGATCGAAAAATGACACAGACATGAAGTCATCCAGAGGTGGCTGGTCATCGTAAAGATGTTCGTGGATGAGTATAAGAATGAGTTCCAGTCCCAACTTTCGAGACCTTGATGTTGTGCAGAAACGCCCTCAAGACCGTTCCTGCATTGTCGAGGTCAACAATCTACTCGTCCATTGCAATCCCAAGAACGACAATACTTCGTGCTACGATGGTCACCACAACCCAGACGCCTTTAAAGGATGCGGTCGCACACGACCATCAAGAGGTGAGCTCAACTGCGCAGCCCCTCTCCTAGTACTTGCTAAATATCCACATTGTTACCATGAACAGATGTATGACTATTATGACCAGTACAGGAAGAGTGCCGGAGATACAGATGCGCAGAGTCGTTGGGCTAACCAGCTGACATGGGAGGTAGCTCGGCACGCAGTCGGAGAGGAGATCATCATCTACCCCCTAATGGAGAAGCACCTTGGTCAGAATGGTAAAGATCTTGCGGACCAGGACCGCGCAGATCACCAGGTACGTTCTTATTCACCAACTGCATATCTTTCTTCGAGACTCTTAACTGGACCCCTATGCAGACGGTCAAAGAGTGCCTTTCACAACTCGGGACAATGAAAGTTGGTACGGACGAGTATGACCATACCATAAGTCGGATGATGTCCCAGCTTCATGAGCACAACGACAGCGAGGAGAACAAGGATTTACCACAGTTGGAGGAAAAGCTGCACCTTGATCATAGCAGGGAAGCTGCGCAGCAGTTTAAGACGACGAAGCGGTTCGTTCCCACAAGGTATGTCCTTTGAGATTTTGGGACATCGCAGAGCACTTGCTGAGGATTGGTGTATATTATAGGCCCCATCCATCGGCACCCGACCAACCTCCTTTCGAGACGTTGGTGGCATTCATGACGGCGCCGATCGACAAGTTGAAGGATGTCTTTGCGTCGTTCCCAACCGAGGAGATGAAGCAAGAGATGAAGGAGTCTTCGCGCTGATCTGTGTCCTCGAATTATCTACGCTAGATATTGTAAAATTATTTCCGTCTCGTGCAAGAAATGTTAGCCCGACAATTCAGATAAACTCATAAATGCTTGGAATAGAGCAGGAACAACGAAAGGCGCCCTGCATTCCCTTTCCACGTCATGCAGGGCACGCTCCGCACGGAGGCGTTTAACCCGTTCCTGCCGTAGCTCTGCTTCTGTTTGGGATAGCCGTACACGAGCATCTAAAGGTCGTTTCGATTAGTGATCTCGTTCGATGTTCCCTTCGGAGAGCATAATAATGAAGGGCTAACCATCTCTCGCCAGTAAGCTTCTCTCCGAGCTGACAGTATTGGGACGAGCACCCATTGTATCGAGCTCGTCTAATATAACCTTTTCGCGCGCTTGCAGCGCCGTCACCTCTCTTCGTGTATCCCATAACTCTCGAGTGAGACGGCCGACGGTCTCTCGATGTGAAGAATGAGAGCCAACATTGCTTCCCGATGAGTTTGAACTTGGACGAGGAGAAATAGTTCGCGGACGTGGAAAGGATTGGGGTCGCGGAAGCAAATTAGGTCTTGTTGTTTCAGGGACAGGAATTCGTGCTGTAGACTGTCCAAGTAGCTCAGCGATTGGCAGAGGCACCTCTTGCACATTTGATACCTGAGGGACGACCGAGGGTACGCCCATGGGCAATGTCAGCGGTACTCGAGGCTCGGCCACATGCGATGACTCCTGTTTCTGGTCATCGCGAGAAGGTGTACCATGGTTGCTATTCAGCAAGCTATTACTCAGTGAGCGCAGCGCGTCCATCGATAGATCCAAGCTTTGCAGCGTCGTCGAGTCCATCTTTCGTCTTACTGGGTTAGGAGGATGTTCGCCGGTACTAAGTCGTCTTTTTGGCATATATGGACGTTGTTCTCGTGCCCAGCGGGGCTGAATAAGGGTAGGTGAGAAATATGGCAGCTCGCAAAGAGGTTGAAATCGAGCGTACACCGGTGGGGGGTGGTTTCGGTGGACTTGATGGTAGCTGCGGTCTCACAGAAGGAGATGGAGGTTCTGGGGGCACAGCTGAAATCGGTTGGAGTACAGGCGGATCGAGCCTCGCTGCGAGGGAACTCTCCGCAGCATCTTGGTGTCTGGGCTCTGTTGCATTAGAGGTAGAGCAAATTAAGCGACCACTAATAAGTTATCCAGTAGGTTAGCAAAGAAGAATAAGGACCTAGGCGTTTACTTGCTCTTGGGTCAATGTGATCGACTCTCTGCAGTCGATTGACTCCTTCAGATCGGGCGTTTGTAAGAATTGACAGACCGAAAGCTTACATGGAGAGGAAACTTCGAAGTTTTCTAGCTTCTGCCTCGTTTCCGCACAATTTGAACCAGCGAGTGTATAACGTATCCTATGATAGACAACAACATCTCACAGAATGAGCGTGATCCGAACAAGAGACAATGTGCAACCACGTACCTGCACACTAGTCTCCTCAGGCTTTGTGCTGGTACCTGCTGTTGGCCAGTGCAGTATAAAAGATCCATCTACGCGCCGTACGTTCTTCTGTGACGGAGAATGGACTCGAAGATGCCCAAGATCCTTCTTCAGGATACCTATCTCGGCGTTATGACTGAGCGTGGTGGACGCGATCTGCTCATGCTTGGTGCCCGAGTACTTGATGGTTACTTCCAGGCCTTCCGCCATGCATCGACTGTTGAGTCTAGTTTTACTGATATTGCCTCAGTGTTGGCTTATGTGTGATCTTCGGGACAGAGAACTTGGAAGCAGGAGAGGAGCTACATGTACGTAATAACATACTTGTCACATTCCGACACGAATATAACAACTGCACGAAAAACCAAGTACTAAAAATCAATCTTCAACACTGACGTAGTGAAGGCTCCATGTAACAGTGGAGAGAACGTCGAAGTGTTGCTTGCAAGAGCCAACCACGTCGGATGCAAGTTTGAGCCACGAACTATCTGCATCATCCCACCTCATGATTCCTGCATATTCGAAAAAGATGGAGTATGCCCCCGAAAATCCCCAATCCAACAGCCAGATCTTGCCATCTTCACCAACCCTCACGTTCGTAAGGCTGATGTCTCCATGGGTAAGGAAAAGAGTGTTCCAACTATCATCAGGGCAGTAATTGCGAACTGCGGATGAAACAGGTTCCCTGGTACGCAGCTCATAATAGTTCAACGCGATCTGGTATTTTCTGGAGAACCAGCTTGATAGATCCGAGCAAGAACGAAATGGTCCAGCTCCATACTCGGAGAACATTAGTCCTTTACAGCAAAGGGGTTCCTCGGTACCATTGACTGGGCCAGGAATGGAGGGATGTGGTAGCTTGACGCGTCGAAGTTGCGATACGTAGGAGTGGAGCGTCTCGGCGACCTGCCTCTGTCGGGCTTCAGATAAAGAGCCCCACACTTCCGCGAGGTCTGCGCCTTCCACGTAATCCATGAGAAGGTACCAAAGCCCCTCCCATTTGACACATTGTTGGACTCTTGGCACAGGGATCGTTGTCTGAGATGCAACTAGACCCATGGTGAAGATCTCGTGGCTGAAATCATAGATGTTGCCTTTCACGATGAGGTTATCGACACGCCAAACTGGCACGAAGTCACCCTCGGGAGTACCTTCTGGTACTAGGCGGTTTTGTGAATGATCGAAAGTCTGCACGATAGATAATGCATGTTGTTCCGACATAGGGAACTGGGGATCGATTTGAACCTGTGAAACCATTGTGCGACGACGACACCATTGAAGGAGAACAACTTACGTGGTTCATTTCGGTTTCGCAAGAAGAATCAGTTGCAGGGCACGCCACTTTCGATAGAGGCTGCTAGGCTGCTAGTGTATGACTTTATAGCTTTCAAGGGTCTGAAGAGGCAAGTTGGTCGAGTTGCACTGCCTCATGATTAAGCCCCGCCATGCAACATCTTGGGTTGCGACATCCTAATTGGAGTCGACTGTGGGCGCCCCAAGTGTGAGATCTTCGGGGATCGCGTAATATGACCTACCGACCTCGTGCATCGTGGCAGGAGGTACTGTTTTCCTCACCCAGACTACCAACATGAGTGGTATCCGAAATTACAAGGCCATTGGCATGATCCTCCACGTTCCGCGGCGACGCCGTCAGTATCATCAACGACGCAACCCGTCACCGAAGAGTCGCCGGGAGCTCACTGGTGTATCTTCTGCGTTACAGATTCAGAGTTACCAGTCAGCATCAAACTCAATTCTCAGAAGATGACCTACGGATCGAAGTCAAGGCTGTTTATCACCGAACGCAATTATTATACATCCAACAAAGCGCAGTTTGTTGCCTCCATGGAACTCAAGTTCCGTAAGGCAAGATCGTCACAGTGGACAATATAATTGGCCTTCTCCTTAAAGATGGGAAAAGGTGCGATCTATGTGAACTGAACAACCTGGGCAGCGGGTGTAGGTGGTGGTGCAAGGTCGTTCTTACCGAGTTTGAAGCTGGAGGCTGCCTGCCTGCCACCCGGGACTCGGCGACGCGAAGTCGAGGAATTCTTCGAAGACCTGAGGAAGAAACTTGGGGTGATAAGGTCATGCCATCGGGTGTTAGAGGCGTCTTGTCCGACATCTCATCCAAGGCCGACGGAGAAAACACGGACGGTTATGCAGTCCCTTTGTCCAGCCCAGTTCGACGGCAGTGTGGCTGTCTAGGCTTTCACTGGTGCTCTTGTGGACGTAGTGTATTCATTTCAATGTGACGTTCGTGATATAACTACGTGTAACAGGAAATTGAGGTAGTTGTTGGACGGGGCTGAGCGCTGGGAGCCACGCCAAAGCTCGGCAAGGGGTTGCTTTCCCATGGTAGAAGTGACCCCCCCCCCCAACGGGTTGCCGCTCCTTGGCTGGAGAATTTTGCTTGAGACCTGGGGAAGTACCGTGCGCCTAATATCTCTGAATGATATTGGGCAAAACTCAGGTTGATCGCTTGACTCTACGAAGCATTCACTGGCTGCGTGATGGGCGGACTTTAGTGTTTACCACCCCTAGACATAGCTTAGGGACTAGTTGTGAGTACCACTGCCCCTTCTCGAGAACTTGAAGAGCATTTGGTATGTCGTTGTTATCCCCGTGGCATCATTATCACATCGCCAGAACTATTGACTTTGTTTATGCTTCTATGGAGACTAGTTTGACTCCATCTTATGGTCCTGTAGGCCCCAGTGCAGACTCTAGAGGTGATTGACCTTGGGTAGAATGCAGAACGTGATGACATCATTATCAATACAGGACGGATAGCAAAGTTTCATCCTCATCGCATCCTACACTTGGTTGAAATACTTGCGCAAAAAATCTAGTACTCGGCGTTAATCAAGTGATCTGCAAGGCCTTCGACGATGGTGGTGCATTCTCCGGCCTGGGTTGGTGCAACATATTCTGCAACTAAGACAGCTTGCTTCGTCTTGACTAGTACACAACCATCGGCCTGAAGCAACGTTAGCTTGATTGGTTGAGGGTGGCTATGATCAATGCGAAGTAGGACTCGCCTGTTTCTTGCCATAAATACTCCGGGCATCGCATCGCACAGTGAAGAACTTTTGGCCTGCGAGACGAATGCCTGATGCTTGTACCTGGTCATTATGTTCGAAACCATTTTTGATAGCCTTCTGTTCCTCTGCGGAGAGCTGCGCCGCGGTTCGATTAACCTAAGTGCGCAAGATCAAGGTAAGGTACTTGCAGTGTATCCAGGTGAAGTGGCCCAGACACCACCACTCAGTCCTATAATTGCAGCCCTCTTCACCCTCCCGGATCCAACGAGGTTAGAGTCAACGTATGCTACAAGGCGCCGCTCCGTGATCAGGAGCTAAATGACAGGTAAAACAAGGACAACGATGACCTACATTGCCAGGACATTATCACAGACAATGTAGAGGAATGCGAATATCAGATACACGAAATGTCAAGAGAATGACTGTAGGGTCAAGAGAAGGATACTTATACAAGGCAGACGGAGGCGGATGGTTTGGCCTGCGGTGCACGGAGATCGCCATGATATCGGTGTGTATGTAAGCGGTGCTCATGACTTCCCCCTTTCAGCAAGTTATCTCCGAGTCCCTTTGTGCAAGCAAGGGTCTCTTTTTTCCACTCCAACACCCAAGGTCTGTACAGGTAAAATACAGCATGCAGAGGTGCTTTTATGTCTTGTCATCAAACAAATTCGCGACGAGAATCGACGTCGCAGTAAATTTTATCATGTGGCAGGATCATTCATACGTATTCACCTCTGCGGGACAAACTTTTCTGAGCTTTTTTGGTTACTCTAACGCTTTCTTATTTGACGAATGTCTTGTGCATCATGAGTCAAACGAATCATTTTGTGTAGGTGAGTGCTCCACCTCACCTGCCGAAGGTTACTAGCGTCGGCGCTGCGCTGCAGCATGCTCGGATTCCTCCACTAACCGTAGCGAAGGGCGTAGCTGATCGCAGAGCAATTCACTCACAGCTCTGGAGTCCTTCTGACTACAGATAATGCAGCTCGGTAACCAATGGATCGCTTCACTCAGTGTGTTTTGTCACGACGTGTTATTGGCGTGTTCGTGCCTTTTACCGGGACCTGGTGCTTGCGGTGCGGGACGAAACGATTTGGGAAACAATTTCACTGTCGTTGCAGCTTAGCTTCACGACCAACGACATGGCCGTGCTCGTTCTTTTCAGGTCTATTACTACCCGACCAAGCTGTTTCCCAGGTTCTTCGTCCCGGCGCGAATGGATTATCGCGGCTCATGGGCTTACTCTACACTTTGTCGGAGATACATAATCTCGTTAAGGCTGACTTTCCAAAGAGTACTCACTCAGTATCTCCACTCTGTGAGTAAGACAATTGCTATATCTGATGTGTTTTCGCATCCTTTGGTAATCGCTTTCCCCGCAGTGCGGCGAGTCGCAGTTCCGTAGCACTGCGGGCTCCTTTGTGTCGGCAGTGCCTTTGACGACTTGGATAGGTCTTGGGTTTGTGAGGTTCCGTATGCGGGAGGTTATCGGTGGTCATACCTCGAGCCCCTCTGACCAAAATTCCTCGTGAATGTAATGAGCGAAAGCGTTTCTAGTTCTGGTACACCTCATGATCATGAATCTCCAAATCCAAGTGTTAACGCCGCCTGATGAAGAGGAAAGCACTTTGCCTCTGAAGCTACATCATGGTATATATAAACTGCCCCCATCTGTAGCTTTGCGAGACGTACGGTCGAGTGCCCTAACCATTTTCCGGAATGCGTTTCACTGCTCTTTTGATTACTACTGCCATCAGCATTGCATCTGGTGAGCGATGTCGTGTTTCTTGCTTGTTCCATGTTAGTCTAATCTTTGAAACAGCAGCTTCCCTGAGGGAAGCTTGTGGCGATGGTAAAATCATCAATACCTCCACCATCTCCTTCGAAGGTGGTGATATCACTGTTACTGAAACTGAATGCCCGGGGTTTACTTCTGGCGTCCCAGAGGAGCGCTCAGAAGTTGGGAAAAGAAACGTGCCGCAGTGTACGAACGGAGGATGTTGGTGTTAACCATCTCATGCCCACTCACTCTCAATAATCTCACACAGGTAATATCCTTTGTCGAAGCACCGGAGCCCAGCCACTCATAGGCTCCTGTAACAAGCTGACCGATGCTCTTGAGAGCCATTATCGTACGTTTCCCTGTCTAATCGAAGTGTCTGCGTTCGTTCCCTGAATTTGAGTTCGTCGAAGCCAACAAGTTCACTGTGAACCCTAATACAATGGTGACGTTCACCTATTCCAGCTGTGCCTATGGATATGCAAACCTAGACACGACTCCCTACGACGTCTGCTATCTCAACTTTGTGAGTGACTCGTTCGAGTCGGCGTTGATAGGGTTGCTCTCAGACTGGCCCCTCACTAGGGTTATAACGGAGCGATCACCGCCAGCCAATGTTTTGGCAATTGGCCCGCTACTACGGCCACGGCTGGGGGATACTGTCTTTCACCTGAGACTGCGTCGAACAAGTGGGCAATTGAGTGAGTACTTTGGGTTCACGACGCTTTCTCGTTGACGATTTTTGTAGAGTATTCAACCCTATCTGAGCGGACACCTTACTACCATCATAACTGAATTGGCGAGTATGGGATGTAGGTTATAAATTGACGTTCCTTTGTAACTATCTTGGGTAAAGAGTTGTCTCTGTAGTTATATGCATGTTGTACTACCCTGTCACCGTGTGGGCTTATGAGGTATCATCAGGCTGGGTTGGCCTACTGCAAAGCTACCTAGATATATACAGTCGTCAGAGCTCTTCGAATCATTGCACCGCAACGAACGACAACAAGATTCTCCGTCATATGTTTCGTAGCGGTCTTCCCAAGTCCATTCACGAAACCATGTTGCAGTAAAAGCGCAAGGTAGAGTCGAGATTCGTACAGTTGGCCCATCCCATCGGCTTCGCCGTCAGTCCGGAAGGAATTCTCAAAATTGAGAATTCCTATGGCAAGCTGGTGGGACAGGCCCCTGAATATCTCCAAAGGAAAATGGTGAAGAATCTTGGCTGGCTTGTCTACTAACAGCGATGGATCCTCAGGTCGAAGGGTGAGTTCCCCTTGCCACTGAGACGCATTGACGAAATCCACCGCAGTGATCTTCACTATGAGCAACTTGAGCTTCAACCCAGGCTGTTCTAGCCTGAACGCTTTGTCACCGATAGGTGGAACGCACCACGGTGAATTGATATTGTCAATGCCGAGTGCGTTGCTTTCGTAGCAGTGCGGTGACGCTGGTATAAAGTCGCTGTATGCAGAACACGGGCCTGCCCATGCAAAGATCTGCCACTCGTTACATCGCAGGATTAGAGCTTCCATGAGCCTATGGAACGCCCATCGGCCCTCCCCGTACGATACCGGGATGCTGAGATCGAAGATACCGAGGAGACAGTATGCCGTGTCCTCGATTTTCGTGGTGCGACGTGTAGAAGCCCACTTCATCTTCATATACGCGTCGCGTACGCCCGGCGTAAAGCTCAAGAGCTGGCTCTCCGGAATTGTTGTGACATTGGAGAGCGCTTTGAGGATCGCAGGATTGTCTTTGTCGCTCTCCATCCCAACGTCTCCGAGCGGTACCCAACCGCGCCCATAAAACTTGATGACCTCTGGAGCAAGAAGCTCTTGCAGGGTCCATCCACGAGTGAACCAAGGTTCACGAGGGAAATCGGCCAAAGAGGAAGAGTCAGCCAAATACGCGACGCAGATGCGAGCGCGGCGGTACCATTGGAACATGGAACGAATAGCTTCTTCCAGCTCAGCACTACTCCTCTTGTCTATGCAACACGTGTCGGACCAAGCTAAATGGTATCCAAGCTCTGCGGTCTTATCCAGGAACTTCATAAGCTTGTGGTACCCAGGCATGGTAATAAGGTTATGTTCGCTGTCGTTGGACGTCATGTCCAGGAACGTAGGCTCTTCAGCCTGCCAACGGTGCGAGAAGATCACATATTGGAGTTTGTTGATAACCAGGTCCCTGATGGCGTCTCTTCGCTGCGGGTCAACCATGTTTCTGGTCCCGCTGAGGGGCGCCCGTATTCGCCATGGCTCTCGCTGAAGACGCCCAAGGCTATCCGCGATGTCCGCCTCGGTGATGGACTCTATCTCGGCTCTATACTTTTGCTTCAATTCGTCACGAGATATGATGCGTCGGTCGGATACGCTTATGAGGTGGGTGGGTGCTTCATTGTAAATATATTCGCTGTAAACGTCGAAAACGTCTGGAACCCATGGCTTTGGCGCATTTGCGACCACATCATTTGGATCATCCGGCTTTATGGACGAGTGAGAATTAACAACTGGTGCGCTGGCATCCGAGCCGAGCATGGCCGAGGAAGTTGCACCCTCAGTCTCCGGCCGTGGGGGCTCCGGGTCGCCAACCAAACCATCAACTGTAAATTGCCTCACCGCGACCGGCACAAGACCACTGGAGATAAGGACACGGAATGAAAGCGTGCAAGGTGCTTGTGGATGTGTGTTTTTGTCCTCCATATGTAAAGTCAGAGGGCAGGTGATGACTGTAACGCGAACTCATGAAAATAGCCGCCAATCAATAACGACATGCTTACTTTCACCTTGTGATAGAAGTTCGCCTAGTGGCCCTTCGAAAATACCAATGAGCTTGTCGGAACGCAAGAGCTGTTTCGCGTGGACATGGATTGACAGCAGGGATGTGTCTTGAGCGTCGCTAAGAGATACTTATTATGAGCATTAAATCCATGACAATCGCAGAGTACGCATACAAGGTGAGCCCTTGGCTCGCGGTGGGCGTCGAGGTATCAACGCCGAGCACTTTTGCCGTCTTCACAACCCCATTGACAGAGAAGTTGGCATATACTACGTTTGAGCCTTTTGGGGGCCACCCCAGCTTGAAAATTCTAGTACCGAGTTTGGGGAGATTTCGGATTGTGGCATCTGTCACGAAAAGGTTCGGTTTTTTGTGAGTCTCTGACCTCCCTGGCCACCGTACTGCGGAAGAAGAGAGACTCAATTCTTGAGCCATTCACTCACCCATGACCTGCAAATGGAATAGAGGTGAAGCGCCAGGTTCCGTCACTGGCAACATCTCCGACCTGGATCTGTGCAAAAGATGATGGCAGCGAGCTCAGGATAACGAGAAGGTGGATGCTTACTCAGTGCCATTGCGTACCACCGAAGACATAGACAAAAAACAGGAAGGGAACTTGAAGGTCACGACAGATTTTCAAGTTAAAGCAAACGGCCCTGGTCGTGCACCGAGCATGAACAGTATTGTCAAGACCTCGTGGCTCCAACGTGTAGATTAACAGTCAACTCGAAGATCTCGAAGCTCATTCGAGTTGTGATCCATGCATGGCAAATTGTCATCAAGACTCAATTTCAACTTGAAGCCTGGTCATGGTAAGAACTCAGTAAAGAAATGAGCGGTTCGTAGGTTCGAATCGGTCGGCAGGCTCAATCGCTCAATGGCATTCTTCAAGTTGGCCTTGATCGGTGCACTTAGTCTTAACCCGAAGGTGTCTCGAACAAAAAACCAACAGCGTACACACAAAAACTATCTACAAGTACAACATTGGTGCGCAACACAGGATACTACAAGTCACGGAAATGGGAGAATGCTCTAGAGCTCTTTTATACATCAGTGGTCAAAATGAGGTTCGCATCAAGTGGGGTGAATGCGGGCACGGGGCGGTGGGGAAATGTACGCCACGGTGCGGAAATTAGGTCTATAAGAGAGATTCAGCGGGGTCACATCAGAAACAATTATGTCCCCGGAGCTCACATTCATATTCACACTGACCCAGGCCACCGGATAACTGACCTCCTTAATCAACAACTTGATCTGACAAACGCGACAAATATTCGTTCGCCCAATAATCTTTCTTCCCGATTTATTGATAGTGAAACAGTGCAGCGACTGCATCCTGTTGCAGTCCTGGCAAGGGACTATGAGACCGCGTGGTTCGCGGAGGATGTCGAGCGGGAGGACAGCACAAGACCCAAAGATGTGGTCGTCAGCGACGCGACCTTGATAGTACATGGAGTATGCGTAGCGCATGCTTTGGTCTACCAGGTCATCCGTGTTGGTAGGGGTGATCCAGCTCTGCTGCTTGAAATGTTCGTACAATGCCCCGATCATTTCAATGTCATGGGCTGCGTATTGCAGAAGTTGTGGCAGTAGCGGTCTCTCCAGCCACATGTCAGAGCCATTAGTTTTGTGCATGGCCACTACCTGAGCTAGAAGAACGAACAGGTGGGCAATCAAACTTAAGCTGAGGACCTGAAACGATACTTACGGTCTTTGCCTGCGGTTACGAGACGTGCTTCTCGGATGCAGGCATCCATGCCCTGCAGACTATGGACCCCCAAGAAGAGGTCTGGGTTTTGTTTGACAAGTCGCAGAGGCAACCGCCGACCCCCAGAAGCCAACCGTGCTAACCTCTTCCATTCCCTCTCCCCCCTGATCGAGATGCGTGACTGGATTTCCGCAAGTTGTAAATCCAACACACCCTGCAGCATCACCTGATACTCAGCCACAATCTCGAGAAAGTCATTCCGACAATCCCACATGATTTTCTTCACGGCTGGGTTGGCAAGTATGTTTACTAGCGGGCGTAGGCGTGCATTGTGTGCCTTCAGTGCGAGCACGTCAAATACGAATATGTGCTCTGCTCGCTCTGTGCCGATGCACATGAGTGAGAGGACCCCGCCTGTACCCCCGATATTCCTTCCTTCACAGTCGATGATTAAGAAAGAGGACCTTGCCAACACACGGGTGGCGTGTGTTATGGAAGGTAAATTGTCGCAATACGTGTATCTGGTCATGCTCTCCATGACTCGCTCGCTAGAATCGGATCGTAGGACGAGAACGAAACTGCTATCAGGGTGGGCGTAAGCTAGATACCACGAGGTTAGAATCACCCAGTCCCTCGAAAGCCCCTATTCCGCAGTACCACCACAGCAATTTCAAATACGCGTAGCTTAGCCGCTAGCCAAGGAAACAAGCGCTACGCCAGGGTTGGAACTTTCACCAGGTCATCGTTACATATAATGAGCACAGTGCTACAGCTGGAGAGGATTAGATATAATGCCTGAAGGTTGGAATTGCTCATGGCTGTGCTAGCGGGAGTATGGCCGGGATGGTGGGCCACAGATACCACAGTGAAAAGCGGAAACGAAAAATTGAAAAAAGGACGGCCCAGAACGTCCGCAAACCAAAGCGCACGAAAGATTCTCAAGACTCCAGGGTGGGTACTAATTGGTCCAGATTCCATGCCAATAAATATACTGAGCGGCACAGCGGGTTCCGTTGATCGCATGCGTCCCCATAGTGCGCATCTATTTTGATACAGCAGAGACATGGAGTCCTACAAATCCGCCGTAACCTTCGAGGAGCTCAAAGCCGCATGCACCTGATAGGAGGGCGCAAAAAGATATATGTCCATTACTTTGTGAATGACCGTATGATTTTAGCGGAGATGTGAAGGAAGAAGATCGAGCCAATGAAGGCCAGGGAAAGAATGAGAACGACATATGGGTCACTGTTGCACGAAAATTAGCTTCCAAAATACCTTGCAGATGAGCAGTGCCACGTACACTCGGAGACCTGGTGAGTCGTCTGTGTAAAGTTTCAGCATCGTCCCTGACGAACCTCCTGCCCCAGCAGCGCGAGAAGAGTTTGGTTTTGATGCCTGAGCACCAGCCGCACGCCGACTAAAGTAGTAATGAACTCTTAGCACTACTTCAGTTAAGAAAGTACCAGGACACTCAACGTACCGAATCTGAGCACCAGGAGGTTTGGCAACTGCGTTTGCCTTGCCATTGCTACGGGTCGAGGCGTCTGAGTCGGACTACATTGGTATAATCCAAGAGCATGAACGGACTGCAGTGACAAAAGAACTGAGCTCGCAAAACACGTACCATGGTTTTGAAGTTGGACAGGTTGAAGTGCTTCAGTTCCCGAGCTCACAAAATGTTGTCGTGGAGGGTCGTGTGAACGACCACGCGGTCTTCCGATGCAAATGTCGGAACTTCCTCATTGGGAAGGTCTATACTTGCTCCACGCTGTGACCGCGCACCTCGACGACCAGCCGTAAAATTCGTGGACTTCATCTTCCGTCCCATCAAGAACCAGAATGTCTTTGGTAGGTTTTGGATTCCCTCTGGTAATATTTGGAGACAAGCCCTCAATATGCTCTGTAGCTGAATGCCCTCGTTGCACGAGGCTCCGTCATACTCGCGGAACACCAGGCGCCAGGACGAGACTTTACACATGGTATGTCTTCTTGGCTTCGTCCGCAGCAAATCACTCATGCACACACTATAGCGACCCAAACAATTTTATCGAAGATACCTCCGAACAACAGTAAACTGACCTATGCCTGGGAGCAATACCTGTTTCACTACGTCTCAGAAGGCGGACTTATCTACCTTGTCATGGCAGACGATTCTGCCGGACGGTAAGCAAGCAACAATAGATGTAATTCTTATCTTATCGTAAATTCATGTAGGAAGATGCCATTTGCATTTCTAGCAGAACTGCAACGGAAGGTGCGCTACTTATTTCGCCTTAACTTAAGGGGCCATAACGCTAAAAGGCTGTATAGTTTATTGAACTTCCGTCGTCGTCTTCAGCTGGTCTAAGCTCCACGCCCGCATATGGTCTCCAGGGCACTTTCTCACCGACGATTGCATCTCTTATGCACACCTATAATACGTCACCCCCCGCCGACGAAGTTGCACGCGCCCAGGCAGAGCTCAATCAAGTGAAAGACATCATGGTGCAGAACGTCGAGCAAATTCTCAGCCGTGGCGAACGGATAGAATTACTTGTTGACAAGACCGATACCATGGCTACTCAGGCAACCGCTTTCCGACGGGGCGCGCGAACGGTTAGGAGACAAATGTGGTGGAAGAATAGTAAGATAATGGCGCTGTCCGTTCTGGTTGTGCTGGTTCTGTTGTGGATCATCATGGCGCAGTTCTGTGGAGCGACGTTGCAATGCGGAGCGAGCAACTGAGAATTATGATTGTATGTATTATGATGTTGTCTTCATTACGATTTTCTTGGAAAACACTCACTGTAGCACTGTAGTATATTGTCGCGCCTTTGTATTCAGGATCACGCTATGCACACGTTTAATTCAGAACGAGCCACGATGAATGAGTGGAGTTTCAGTCAACGAGAGTGATACATATGGGACAGGAGGTATCCAAATCGTACACGCACAGCCAACGCTATAAGTACAGGGAGATACACAAAATTCCTCGACAAACACACGTAGGCCACAGGTATCGCGATTACAGTAAATTACTAGACTTCAGCCGAACGAAACCGTTCGCGCAAGCCTGAATAAATCAATACTTTGACGGATTCGTGAACCGTGAAAGTGTTCTAAGACGTCCGAGATCGAAAGCTGAAGTGGGGGGGTATGATAATTGATGAACGATGAGTGATGAGCTTGCTAGACATATGCTTCGCCGACAGTGGGGTACGTAGCCTTCATCTTGCCAGTGGTGGACTTGCGACGATGGAGATCACGGTATTGGGTGTCGGCTGGTGCGTTGGTGGTATCCTTGAGCGAGTTGGGCGTTGGGGGCGAGTCGCGCAGGCGGCGGCGTTCTTTCTCCAATTTCTCAAGCCTCTCCCTTTCCAGTTGCATCGCAACCTCACTCGCGCGAACCAGAGTTTTCCGTTCAGTTGGCGCGCCGTGGAGATCATCGTAAGGGGTGAGCGAAGTCGAAGAAGGATGCTGTGACGTGGAAGAGGGGCGGGAAGGGGCTGCTGATGGCCGAGAAGTAGGTCGCGAGAGAGCAGGCTCCGGAAACTCCGAGCGATGCAACACGTGCCCCTGAAACGAGGATGGCTGAGGGCTGTCAAGGAGATCATGGAGCTTAGATACGCCACTGGAGACCACATGCCAAGTAGTGAATTGGTCTTTGGAAGTCATCTCGTAGGAGTCCTTGCGCTTGATCTCCGTCATCTCTCGTACGTACGAGTCCCTCGGTCGTGGGCCCTGAGGAAGACCTTGGCGATCTGTAGAATGCCGACGAGAGGGCGATGGGGGCCGACTGCTCATAACTACATCATCCCGTGGTTTGGAGCCGGAAATACCGGTCTGCCAATGATCAGCAGTGATCGACATGGCAACGGAGCCGGCGCTCGTCTGTCGGGAGAGGGTAGCGCGAGATGGGATCGGTATGGGATCAGCGGAGGGGTGAGGTTGGCGGAGAGGGTACGCCATTGGTGTAGCAACGTTGTACTGTTCCAGATCGGAATCCGGTTCCGGCTCCTCTTGAATAGGTGCTTCCTTCGGCTTCTGCTTCTTCAGGTCTTCCTCATCAGACTCATAGGTAAGAGCGAGAAGCGATGGGGCTGTAGAAGCTAAAGGAGCAGTGGCGTCTGCGAGAGGTGAGAGGTGGAAATCAAAGTCGTCATCGATGACTTTGCCTTTGTGATTCTCCACTTTGGAGAGCGACAAATCCTCTGTGCTGGGGGACGAACGTTTCGTGTCAGTGTTGTAGAAGTATCGTAGCTCTAACGGTCGAGGAGGCGCGAATGTCGATTGGGCTGAGCGAAGTCGATCCAACTCATTTCTCAAGGCCTGGCTTTCCTGCTTGGCAGTTTCCAGCTGAGGATACGGTGTTCAGACGGATAACTCAAAACGATAGCCCGTGTACTTACTTGACTGCGACCGAACAGTCAGTAAGCATAGAGTAAATCGCGAAAAGATGATGCGTACCCTTTCCAGTAATCATTCATCCGATCGTAGTGTTCCCTGAGACTCTTCTCAATAGCAAGAGCTGTCTCTTTCTCGTCTCGACTCGTCCGCTGCAACTCTTGGTACTTGAGATCAGCGGCATCAAGCTCAGATGTGAGGCGCTCGCGAATCTCGTCACGTGCAGTAGTGATTTCACGTATCTGCTCCGCTTGCAATTGCAGCTTTCGCTGCGATTCTGCCACATTGTGCAGAAGCAGGCAGCCCACCCGAACAGGGGTATACTATAGCGATACGTTAGAGCAGTCCTTTCAAGTACATACGGAAGAGGGATATGCACCTGGTTGCCGGGCTGTGACTTGTAGTATGCCCTACTCTCGTCAATTACCCTCCGAATATCGTGGATCTTCGCGCCTTCTTTGACAATTCGTGCGATGTCATCGAGAAGGCGTTGAGCCTCATCATCAACAGGTGGTGGCTGAGCCGATGGTTCAATGGAATCATTGATGGCTGCCGAAGATGGGTCGCGGTCCACGTGAAGCTTCCTGATGTCCTGGGGGGAGAAACGCTGTCGACAAAGGGGGCACTTATGCTGTGCGAGATGCCCCAGACACCTGGCAGGCGCAGTCAGCCCTCTTGATCGTCACTTGCTTATTTGAACTTACTTCTGGCAAAAGACATGTCCGCAGGTTATGGCGTGGGGGACGTTCGCCCCACTCGTATAACACTCCAGACAGACATCGCACGTCGAATTTGGACCAACTACTAGCATGATCAAGGGCGAAAGGGACTGGTTAAGGACCCTCCCGACTGCCTATAAGACCGACGGATATAAAGAAAGAGAAGGCAAGGAAGCCTGGCCTACTGTGCGTGTTGGCCTGGTTTGGTGCAAGCACTCTGCAAGGGCGTTTTCAACATCCCTCCTTTAACGACGTTATAAGGCAGGCACGAGGCTGCTAAGCGACGTGAGATCGAAGCCCCTTACATACTACTTGCCATCAAGAATCAGAGGACGTGACAGAACCTGCATCTCTTCCGAGCTGAGTCTGAACGTTCTACATAGATAAGAACGATGTGATTGATTCCAGGAGCCATGCTTGTGGACGAGACAACAACGCTGGTTCGAGAAACAGCCGCCCTTCGGCTTCAGTTTATTCCACGGAGAAAATAAGTGTTATTGGAAACCTATTCAACGCACCTAGTTCATTTTAGGCTTTCTGGGATAACGGGGGGACGCCATGGAAATTGTGTTCCTTTTGGCAGAAGAATCTACGAAATCGGGCCGGCTTATTGTCCTCGTGGTTCCTGCATGCAAGGGACCATTTAGACGAGGAATGAGGCAGCCAACGTTGCATTTGTCTACCTTGTTGTGGCCCTTGCGGTGCTAACGGATCGCAGAGACGAAGTTCTTTTACCCGTCTCCGTTCCTTCGTTTGAGCTGCACGAAAAATCGGGTCTCGTTCATGGATGCTGAACGTGATAACGTTACCCGAAAATATTGCCCTAGCGCCACACGTGATATCAACTTGAAGCCCACACTTCGACGCTTTTGGGAGAACATAATTAATCTTGTCGAGTTCCTCTAGACCCATGTTGACAGGAAGATCAGGCAGTGCTCAAACGTGACCCATGATGGTATACTTACACCGCAGGCAGCCCATCAATGCTGCGGATGCTCTAAGTTACCGCTGAGACGTCCGGGAACATCCTTCCCACCAGGTTGTAAAATCCCTCAACCCCCCAGTTCTGAGTCGGTACGTTCTTTTGCCGATCGGAATGGATGATCATTGCTATCGCCACACATGTTTTGGAGATTCTGAACTCGGAACAGGACCTGGACGTTCTTTACTGACATGCGGCCAATGTGGCAATAACACGTTTCTCGGCGCCAGCAGCTCACGAACGGATTGGCTCGGATCTCACACAAGTATTAATATAATCTGAGATTCGGAGAGGAGTTCCACCTTTAGGATCAGTTGTCGCAAGGTGCCTGTGGGGCTTTTCCGAGTCCCCACAGCTTATACTTTGCTCTTTCCTCTGTGAGCGATTGCGTCTCTTTCTCTCCCCTTAGGCATCGACATGCGCTTCTGCTCCAACTCCTTGCACAACATCGGAGTTCTGGAGATCAAGTCCGTCTAGGTCGCCCCAACAGCACAACAACGTTGACATGAAACCAATCTGGACAGCTTAGTTACTGATAACCTCAAGCATGTCTTCAAGAGTCTTATTCGTCCTTCAGCGGGTAAATCCTAGGTGTGGCATGGCCTTTCCTTCTTCCCGTAGCTCTCGACCGGCTCCGTTTACCGTCCACGTTTGAGATCGGCGCATGAATACACTGGAAAGCCCTTTCGGATAGCGCAGCTCAATTGTGACAGACACATTAGAAGACTTGCTCCTTTTCGATGATCAAGCGACAAAAACACCAGCTGTTGTCCGAATTCGCTGCTGAAGTCTTTCTCGATGACCAGTTTCGTAATCTTTCAAAATCAGTGACAGAGAAAATCAACATCTTGTGTATGCCTTCTCCCGATTTTTCACCCCTCATGGTATATCTGGCCCATCTGACCGCCAGCAACATTATCGATAGGCACGCCACAGGTGGCGTATGTACGCAAGAATTAACATCCCGGAGCCGCTGCTGTCCAGTGTCCTTCGGCATGTATTTGCATAATGTCTTATCAGTCAATTCTGTTAGTATCCAGGCCTCGAACCTTGGTGTCAGTTGTAGAAGTACCAAGCAGCGAGGGGGTCGGATATTACTGTCACCCGTTCTCCATGAGCGTCATTCATGACCGACAATCGACTCGCTTGCACCTGTGTTCTTGGCACAGGGGCAGAATCATGCAACCCTGCCGCGAAACCTCGGGAGCGTCCAAATGGCAGCTTGTGAAGAATCGCTTGTTCACATTCTATCATGGATTGAGTACCGATATGGTTCAAGCTCCATCGTCTTCGAGATCAGCCAGGATAAGAACCAAGTTCACATGAAACCCTGGCGTCACGACTGTGTCACGATGCGGCGCTTCTGCTATTGTAGGCATTATTCTGCCGGCGTGCTTACGTTGGGGGAGCCTCGTGGTCTTTCTTGACCAAATTGCGACTGATGAAATCGGCCTAGAATGGATCCTGGAGCCCGTCATGAAGCAAATGAGGGATCGCGGGCGCTAACTTTGAGGTTCTGAATGATGCATCACCATCCTGTGGAACAGGATACTGGTATGAGATGTTTAAATAACTGGGGTACACTAGAACAGATAACAATACACAAATACTGCAAACACAACATTGAGAACTTCATCACAGCAAACAACCAGAGTCTATGTTTATGGCATGGTGAGAGAACAACCGAAGGAAGGGAGGAAAGTAGGTCATGAAATCCGGGGGAAAATCTATTCATGTGCGATTAGCCCATAAATGTATAACATTTGGACCACCGACAATTGGTGTGGGTGCGACGATCTCAGGTCCGAACCCAGTGCTTGGGTAAGAGGACGGAGCTGAAAAAGCTTGGACTGGGTAGTCATGCGCAGAAAATGAGGCATCAAAGTGATCGAAGTGGAGAGATAGCGCATTGGTGATATCAGCACCGTCGACAGCTCTGTGCCCGTCACCGTGCAAAACCTCCGCATTTCCTGCTTGTGGGATGTGACGACGGTGTTCACTTGTTCTTTCGCTCCTTCTCGCACGTCGAGCTTGGCGATCTTGGGGAATTTCCACCGGCTGAGGTGTCTCCGTCGAGTATGAAGTGGCGCGCTGTCGGGGTCTTGTAGTAGCCTCGTAGTTGCCGCGTGGGTAGTCATCCTCCCTGATAAGTCCCGTGCGCGCTAACCCCCCTGGCATCATAGGAGTTTCGGTCCCATCATCAGTCCCTATATCCTCCCCTTCTTCGCTTGTTATATTATCATCTGTGTCCTCGCCCCCTCGATAAGAATCCTCAGCAACACTCCCCCGACCCCTCACTCCACCGTTGTGAAGGCCGAGTAACATCCCTAGGCTGCTGATGCTGCCTTCGCTAATGCTGCCTCTGGAGACGGACTGTACCGTACCCCAAGTAGTCTCGCTCCTCGGGCTCAAGTTGCCCCCGGCAAGTGGTGCAACTACTCCGTTCACAAGTCTCCTGCTGGACAAATTGGCAATACCATTGACGCCATCAGCCAATGTATTTTGGCCAATGCTCTGCGCGGGCACCCTCCGGTTTGCGTCATTAGGAGGTATGTCAAGGAGTGAGCGATCTCCTGATCTCCGAGTTGATCGGTCGGTTTCGGAGTCGATGACCTGGGTCGTGTTTCTTCTCGTGAGACGCCTGGCTCGATTCGTCGGCGTAGCGTTTTCGTCGGGCGTAGAGACTGTCCCGACTGAAATCGGGAGTGGTACTCCCATCAGGCCAATGCCACCGATGACTTGTTGCTGATCGGGAGATTCTTGCACAGGAAATCCGTGTGCCCGCTCAGAACGGTTGCTCCCGTACGACGAGGGGGTGAAAGAGCTAGATCCGCTGGCTATGTTGAAGCCGGAGTCATAGCCGGAACCGTAGCCCTGAATGTACGCGGCAGCTGATGCAAGACGCGCCCCCACATTCGGCCGTGAATCTGCTTCCGATCCACCCACGGCGTATCCGTTTGTACCATTCGTTCTTATCCCCCGCTGGACCTCCCTTTCTTCATCAGACCTTCCTTCAACGAGCGGATGATCTGCCCAGCTTGGGGTTGGGGAAGGAAGCACACGTTGCGAGTGGGTTGCACCGGGCATGATGTGCGATCTACCTTGCGGTACTTCGTTGGCCTTTTGTCTCGCATCGACAGCAGGGTCAGATAGTTTGGTACGATGGGACCCTGCACGAGGTCTCCTGTCTTGATGACGACTGAGGGCGTCGGCTTCTGGGGCAGAGGGTCTTCTGCTTCGCTCGTCTAACCGTGGAGCCTCGGCGTGCCTTGGACGTGGAGCAACGGGTGCTTGCGGGATCTGGGAAACGGGCACATACTGTGTGTGTGATGTGCCGGCATGGGTGGTAGCTGTAGAATGTCCATTGGTCATCGTGGTGGTAGGTTGTGTTCTGGGTGGGGGTGCAGGGTAAGGTACTGCGCCTAGCAGTGGGTCAGAGGCGTCTGCGGCTCCACCGGGCCTTGCAAAGGCAGGGAATCGCTCAAGAGGTAAAGGCTCGGGTGGTGGTGGGAGAGGATTAGAAGTATTACGATATCGAGGGTGGGTGTCGCGAAGAGACTCGATCTCGGCCTGTAACCGAGATAACTGGGAAACCTAAGTGAGTTGAGCTCTTTCACTTCATTTCCGTCTTCACTCACTTCCCTGTAACAAGAGTGAGGTCAGTAGAGGTCCACGCAAAACACAAGGACTCCCTACATAGCATGTTCATGTTCGATCTCGTGGATCCTGGAGAGAAGGCTTTCTTCCACCGCACGAGAGGTCTTATGGTCATGTTCAGCATTCCGCTTGCTTATCTTCAGTTCGCGGCGCGCACGACGACACTCGGCGGTATCTCGCAAGTTTTGATCTTGTAGAGCCTTGTGTCTTTGGAGAGCGGCTACAGCGGCGCGGATCGGCCTATGCTAACTCGATGGGATATGTGAGAATGCAGTTTCTTGCCATAATACTAGGTAGGTAAAGCCTGGGCATGATTAATTCTACCCATCCCATGGAGCGCCCTCGTAGTAGCCTACTTCTACTTCTATGAGAGAATGTAGCCATACTCACAGAATTTGGATCATTGGATTGACTGGAAAGCCATTGGTCAACGTCGGTGACGACATCAACAATCTCATCTTCTGGGACGTCGTCGCCGGATACAAGCGCAACGCGCTGCAGCAATAAATGCGCTTGAGCTTCAAGAGCTTCTTCGGCAGCACCATCCAGCTCGGGTGGTCCCGCCACATGAAGTTTTTTGACACGGTCTGGCTGAAACGCTTTTCGGCACAGAGGGCATGCACTCGGAGAGAGATTCCGGAGGCATCTGAGCGGTCAGGATATGGATTTGAGTAAACATCACAATGTGTTATAGGGTATACGCACGTGAAACAGAAAATATGGCCACATGCTATTGCATGTGGTGAATTAGCGGGTTCTGAGGAGATACTGTAGGGATCGAGGCAAACATCGCAGAGACTGGCAGGGTGCACCACAAGCATAGCAAATAAGAAAATCAAAGGACTGAAACCAGAAACGGCTGGTAAGTCTAATATCACCGCATAGCATAAACGTGCAAACAGTGAGGACGGGGAGGAGAGCCAGGAAGAAGGGTTGCCCACACCCATGCTCGGCTTAGTCAGCATACATATATAGCAGGTGTTGTCGTTCGTCCGATCATCCATTTGTTTTTTGTTTGTTTCCGTTGAGGCTTACATCACTGATTGCGTTGAAGCATCCTGTAGGAAAACGTCATCATTCAAGCTACATGATGACAGTACCACCGGCTTCTCGTAGAAACCCTACACCATTCCTTTCCTCGACAGCACCTAAATAGCTACTAGCGGCGTTAACGGCATCCGAGCGAGCGACGAACAATTGGCGGACAAGCCTCCTAGAGCTCACAGGGGGAGGAAGAGGCTGTACTTGTTCCCTTTTTGAATTGCTTGTCTTCGAGGATAGAGGGACGTCGCCAATGCCACCGGCGATAGCCGTAGAAGCATGTGTTACAGTTGCTCGCCGCTTGAGGAACGGATTCTCCGCTGGCGGAGGTGGTCGCGAGTACCCTACAAGTTCGGCCTCCGAGAGGCCAAACGACTGTGGCGACATAAGACCAGCGATTATCCGAACTGATGCAGATAAACGTCTCCATCTGTCAAGCATAATGTGAGTCCTAGAATGAGAGAGGATCCCATAGAACTTACTGTTCAAGGTTTCCTGTTGGTCCCATTAGTGTTGACAGACTTTGATCAGCATCAGCGCTCACCTCCAACGAGGGCATTGTGCCATTTCCACAAAAGCCTCGTGGTTCCAATCGCGAGAGCTACGACGCCAACTGATCTCTTGACGAAGCCTTGCACGCCGCCGTCCTCCCCGGACGCAAAACGACCGAGGTTTTGCAGGGCCTCTACCGGGTATGGGGAGGACAACGTCCTCGTATTTGAAAACGCACTCCCAATGCTCCGTCGTGCCGCCGCCCTAATGATAGTTCTGATGACCATGCTGTATGACAAGCACATTCCCAAACCTCCAAAGACAGCTTTGAACTGCGCTTTTGTCTCTTCCTCGTTTGGCACCGTCAAAAATCTGGCAGCGAGCCAGCTGGTGATATAAGCTGGAAGATGGATAATGAACACTGGCAGGAATGCGAGTGCTCGTGGATGCAGGAACGTCTTGCAGAATTGAGAGGCAACAATCAGGCTCGCACGTGAAATGGTCGGGATGCCTGGTGTGGCTGGATGGGTGACGGCGGCTTCGGGGAATGGATAAAGGCTACTGAGAGCTGTATGAGATATTCCGCTGTAATGCAATAACCCCAGGTATTTGACAAGTGATGCTTTCACGGTGTGGAGCTCTTGGTTGTCGTCCGCGAACAGCTCTACAAAGCTTCAGAAAGAGTGTGAGATATCTATTATTATGTTTGCATAAGCTGCAAAGCTCACGTTCCAGATACTTCCACATATTTGTCCAGACTAACAGACTTGTCCTTCCATGCCAGTTCTCTTGCCGCTTTCGCACTGTTGAATGATTCCCTGTGCGTGACAGTGATCAAAATGACTCAAATTAGGTCAAGTGGGTACGAGGAGAAGTCCTACCAATCAGGAGCATTGATGGTCATCTCCTTCAGCCGTTGCTGAATCTCTGAGGTGATCTCCTTCACAGCCGCACGAGTGCTTTCATCATCGTCCAATCCGAACTTGGAGACGAAGTGTCGGATCGTTATGGGTTTCCCGTACCTTTTGGTATATCAGACGCCGCGTCAGCCATCGGCTCAGTAGAGCCTCCGATAACTTACCTCACGTGGACCTGAGTTACAATGAAATCAGTTCGAGATTAATGTGAAGCTCTGCCTTGTGACATCAAAAAAAAACATACTCGACTTTGGTATCGAGACTTGTCGATATACACAATAGCCGCAGGAACGATCAACAGATCCTTCGTCCCCTCCGTCGAATTCACCGGAGCAAGACTCTTAGCAGCTTTCGCATATTCGACAGCAGCCCACGCAGCCCCCTCCTTCACCTGAGCGATGCCAGGCTCCGTGTAACTAGTCCCCTCGGGGAACACGCCAACTACGTCCCCGTTCGCCAGTGCAGCAGAGGTGTGTCGGAATAGTTCAGCTTGCGAGGTTGAAGCACCGGTCGCTCCCCCGTTCCCGTTGCTTCCTAGGTTATTGGGATTGCGGTGAACGGGGATGCTCCCCGATGAGGTGAGCAGTCCTCCCATTATAGGATTTTTGAATAATGTTGACTTTGCCCAGTAACATATCCTTCGACGATAGGGAATAGTCACCGCTTTATAGGGGACATGGTCAGCGCCACAGCTGACAGGCACCACGTAATGCTTACAGAGAGCAGCGATGTCAATGATTTCATTATGGTGCGTTGCCGCTCTGGATAGCAAATGGTAGCACGAGAGCTTAGGAGTTCGTGCAAAATATATCGCGTCGGCGTTGTACGTACATGATGATTGGTCCGTCTCGTGGAACGTTCTCCATTCCACTGACGTAGACTTCGGAGTAGAACCCCGACATGATCCAGTCCGATGCTTTCCGCAAAAATCTGTACGCCAGCATGAGCTGCATCTTGGACTTGGTCTCTTACCAAACGGAGTGGTTGTAGCAAAAGCAATTGTGGGGGGCAATGCACAGAAATGCGCGAGCCATGTGGGGGAGCTGGCAGCAGCTGCCAACTTGCTGCAGTTGCGCTCTGGCCACGTGATACTCCCGGCAGTAACACCGGAAAGAGGAAATCACTTCGCTCAAAGGAATCCATCCTAAATCTAATAGATCATCCTAAAGGCTGTACTGAATCTCTGTTGTTGTGTTAAGAAAGGACGAACGACCGCGGGGCAGGTGTCTGAAAAATCAGAACACCTGATGCGCGTCGAACAGCGACATGCGCATTGAGCAAATGTGACCTAAGTACATGCAACAACATGCGAGAGAACTTTTTATCGTGGCATTCACGTGTTGATACAGACATGGAAAATGATATCACAGACGACGACCACGGCGACCACCCTAGAGAAAGTCAAATTAGTAAAGTGGGACGTGACAGTTGAATTTGTAAATTTACCTTTCTCCTTGTGGAGTCAGTGGGGATGGGCGTCACATCCTCGATTCTGCCGATACGCATACCAGCACGGGCAAGAGCACGGAGGGCGCTCTGTGCACCAGGGCCGGGCGTTTTTGTGCCGGTACCACCAGTAGCCCGGAGCTTGATGTGAAGAGCAGTGATGCCAACTTCACGGCAGCGGGTGGCAACATCCTGAGCAGCCAACATAGCAGCGTATGGCGAGGACTCGTCACGATCGGCCTTCACTTTCATTCCACCTGTGCTTCGAGTAAGAGGATCGTTCGAATTTGGGCACCGATCGGGCAAAACGCACCAGTGATACGGGAAATGGTTTCCTTGCCCGACAGATCGGTGACATGGACGAAGGTGTCGTTGAACGAGGCGTAAATGTGGGCGACACCGAAGACGAGCTCTCCCTCAGCAACCTGAGGACCGAGAGAGACGGTGTTTTCTTCCTTGGCGACCTTCTTCTTGGGGGGCTGTATCCATCCAATCGTCAGCTCTGCAATCCATCACAAAACGACAACGCGGTCGCCAGAACAACATGGCAGCAACAAAGCTGTATGGGTTCTATGGCTCACAGCGTCTTCAAACGTACCATTTTGACCGGGCTTGAGGAGTACGGGCGTTGACTGACACTTGGTGTGGAGGTGTACTGAAGTCTTGCCAGGACGAAGCTCTAGCCAAATACCGGCAAACAAAGCGGCACAGCTCGGCCCGCGTTCACCTTTCCCTTCGCTCAGCGCTCAGCGCTCAGCTTCCACGAAGTACCAAGTCCAAACTTGCGGCTCAACGCCACCCTCATATTAATGCTAAGCTCCAAGCACAGTGATATCGGTCTTATTCGGTCGTCGTCAGAGTTCGAGGCATGGCCATGACACTAGCATCCTTTCAGCTTGCCAAATGCGAATGTCCATCCGCAGCCAGTGAGGAGCGCAAGCGGTACCAGGATTTGTACCT
Organism: Hydnomerulius pinastri MD-312; assembly: GCA_000827185.1. Lineage (NCBI taxonomy): Eukaryota > Fungi > Basidiomycota > Agaricomycetes > Boletales > Leucogyrophana > Leucogyrophana pinastri. The sequence continues at coordinate 238,923 of KN839856.1, read as the reverse complement.
TCCTCTGACGATCATCTATCACTTGACTTTGGCCGACGACTGCCAATGTTTCCACAACGAAGCCCCCCAGATGCGGCATCAGGGTCCCCACTCTCGGAATGTCCCATGGAACTCCCATGTTACACGCGGCCCTCGAAGTTATCAACTTCTTCAAGTTGCCACCCATTGACAGCTATGAAGAGACCCTTGATCGCACCCTCGAAAATGCTGTATGTGCTGTGGGGTTAGCATTCCCTTCCTCTTCGCAGTTTGGGGCTACATCAGCCTTTCTGTAATTGCTAGCGCTTCGGTTAATGGCCTTCGAGAAGGCGCTTCGCTATTGTAAGAACTACAATCTTATCTTGCGTCCCCAGCCAAGCTTGTGTGATAACAAAAGTGGACGTTATACCTATTTTGAAGATCTCTGCCGTCTTGCCGTGCTCGAAGTTGATCACTTTCTGATATGAGGAAACGCCCCTGTCAGTCTTGGTCACGCCCAAGTGACGGAGATCTAATCTTTACGCCCATTGGGCAGTATAAAAGGCGTTTCAGTCACTAGCTGGTGATCCCCAATTCACCATGGCTCCATCACCCCAATGCTCTGCTGTTTCTAGCGCTATGCAGCGCCAAGGTGCGCATCATGACCCCCACCTCACCGTCCCCTCCGTTGACCAGATCCCCAACTTTTGAAACAGGCCTCAGCTACAGCCAACTCGCAAGCAAGGTTGGCACCTCTGAGGCGCGTGTGCAAGAGAGTGAGTAGCACTGCTGCTTGGCGCCAAGAACTCACTCAGCTCATTACTTACCCGCCCCTACACCAGTCTGCACAGGCACTGTCCATCCCACTCAAAATGAGTTCAACAGCCTTGCGCAAGCACTCGGCATCAGCAACCCAGTCAGTACTATAGACTTCGACGTCATGATCCTGCCGGTTGCTGATAAGATAACCTTTCTAGCCTTCCAACTCTTTACACTCCACCACCTGAGTACTTATATTCTGGGCACTGTACATTAGCACTCCCAAGCCCCAAGCTGTACTATCAGTGGTCGTCTGTAGTAGTATCAACGATGTAACAGTGACTGTAGCACACAGCTCAACTCCTTGAGTTCCCCTGTAGTGATACTGCCGACCGTCGCACTGCGAGAATGGAGCTCATGTACGATCGAAAGTATAGCTCAAACTCAAGACTGGTCGTGTCGCTTGATGGGTCGCACCGGAGTTGTGGTAGATGTTGTGGTTGAAGGGGATCCATGGAAGCGCTAACGGATAAGCAGCTGATGACAGCACCTCTGAGGCTTATGTAGACTGGACACAGCGCGGCCCGATATCAAAAGTCGCCACAGCACCATCGCCAACCGGCCCCCACGGCTAACTTCAAACCTCCAAGAAGTCAAGCACACAAGACTTGAACAAACCAACTGCTCTACGCACGTCCTTCCGGTCCGATAGCTCACTAACATCGTTGACATCCGACAGAATCGAACGTCGAAAGACCTCGGATTTCGGCACTTTCTTTTCGCCAACACTGACAATTGTTTAGATGGGCCCAAGATAACACCCACCGAGATAGTCGAACAAAAGATTTTCCTCTGAGATCTGCCTCCCCGCCGCGATATGCCAGAGAGAAGCAAGTACCGACCCTGCCAACACGCCGAAACGACGAGGCGCAGGAGCTTGCGCGGACTAGGAACCAATGGGGCGCGGGCTCTGTGTGGGATAGGAAGGCACGGCGAAGGAAAATAAGCATGGAATACACACAGCTTCAGGAGCCTGAATGTGTGACGTCCCGAAGATTCCGCTGGAAGCGTTATCAGCGATCGTCCATATGTGATGCGGCCTTACGTCAATATGTGGAATTTTGTCTTGGAGAGCACGAGGCTCGGGAGAGTACCATGGAATATGTAGAAGGGTGAATGCGCCCTACGAGTAATTTCACCATTTCCGAGAAGCCCTGCACGAAACGTATATACCAACGCGTACGCCATGAATCAACATCTGGCGCAGCCAAGAAGGCACTTAACACGATGAAGGGGGTCTAACGAGTCCCTACGGGGTGTAGTTGGCGAGATATGTGATGCGTCAGAAACACGTGTTGACAACGTTGCCCGTAGCGAATATCTGTCTTACCTGAACCTTGGTATGCCATTGCGAAAGGCTACGCGGCATCAATCGCTGTCATGCCATACACTTTCTATTCTTGCGCAAAAGAACGAGAAAAGCCCGTCCAAGTGCGGTGCCGGCGCGTCCTTCTGTACCATGCTGTGAACATGTGAAGGGGTTCGAACCACTATGCCATCAGTAAGGTTCAGGGGCTTGATCAGTTCATGAAATGTCTGCGCCTGGGATTGTGGTAGTAAACTTGGGCTTCGTAGATCATGGCGTAGATGACGATAAGGGCTAAAATGCAACACCGATCAGAATGCTTTCCCGGAGGCGGTTAGTTGCTACCAACTTGCTGTGGTTGGCCGCGGCAATCAGAGTCAGATTCTAGTCACTGTTGGAATGAAGGCAAAAACTTACCTGTATGGATCAAGGGAGTCAACTTCACTGGATGATCCGCAAGAGTCAGAGTGTCAAATTTGCAAATCTGGGCGTTCGAACAAAGGGTAATGTTAGGGGGTGCTAACCCGGCCCTGCGAGGGCAAAATGGAAGCAAAATCATCATTTGTCTATAGTGTTCGTAACCAAATCGTGTAAGTACTTAAGAGTCATGAAGGATCCGTATGCAGAGATCTATAAATCTGCAAACGGAGATCGTCAATGGATCGTGAAAGGTGGAGATAGGAAACGGAGAGAGGAAATTAGAGAGACTAGAGGGGAAAGTGCAATGCTACAGGAATATTGGACTGCGTGACCAACAACGCTTGAAAACGCTCTCCTTGGCGAGGTGAAGGGTCAAAAGGCAATAAGTAACAAAAAACGAGAATGGGCGTGGCTGAGAAATCCATCCATCAGCCGGACGAGAAGACAAAGGAAATAAGATACGATACAGTGGAAAGAAAAGATTAGCGCAAGGAGGAGCACTGAGACAAAGAGATGAGACGCGAGAGAGATGAGAGAGACGCGAGAAATCAGAAAAACAAGCAGATATGCAAACTAGATCAAACGAAAATGAGACCAGATCAAGACGAGAGATTGAGAGATAGCAATAAGAGATATTAGAGTAGTAGTCCTGAGACTGCTGGGCCGGAAATCAAAAGGAAATGAATGAAAAGTCTATGTGCGAGAGTTGCAGAGTCAAGCTGCATTGGAACCGGATGAACGGGAGCGAGCGGTGGGCGTGGCGTATGGATAGTTGACATACTTCCCATTGGGAGGACTATGAGCAACAGCAGGATCTGGCATCCACCGCTCGTGGATTACGTCTCTGTCCGATTCATCGGAATAAGAGCGCAGAATTTTTTGGGGCGATGTTGCTGAAAATGACATCGTACGAGGCTTAGAAGGAAGAGGTGGCACAGGCGACGTGGGGCGGAGACGAGAAGAGTGCAGCGGCGTGTCTGTACGGATGGCAGGAGTAGTAGTTCGTGCAGGCGTCGCTGGCCTAGACCCGGAAGGCACCGACGTTGAGGAACTGCGGATGTGGTGGGCATTAAAGCGGGAAAGGGGTGTAGGGGTGCTGGGAGGAGGAACGCCATAAACCGACGCTCCTGATGAAGAGACGGACTGCCGGCGGGATTCGCTGAACATAGAAGGGGCAGCAGAACTGGGACGAGTGGGAGATAATCCGGGTGTGGCAGACTTGAGGGCGAAACGACTAATCTCTGCGCGCAGAGATTGACATTCTTGTACTTTTTGGGTATAAAGGGTTTGCTAAGCGGCTCTTTGTTAGAATTCTCTTACCAATCGTCACAATGACGAAGTCTCACCTGTCTAAGGAAGAAAGTCAGACAAGTATCATTCGTCACAGTTGGAGATGCACTTACTGTTTAAGCTCAGCTTCCAACTTGCCGACAGTTAATTCCATGTCGTCCAGCTTCCCTTTGAGATTGGCCTCAACGGTTTTGGCCATTTTTGTTGCTTCAGAATGAGCGAAGTGGTTCATCAAAATTGCCCTGAGCAGCGCAGCACTCAGGGAAAGAGAAGAAAGCTATGCCACCGTTGAGAAAAAGAGAGTCATAAGAAAGAAAGAAAAATAATTCTTACCTGATCATCGGGTTGTTTTTCATCATGTGTCAACCAGTCTTGGAGCTCTCTGTGAAGAGTCGAAACTTCCTCCACCGAGCATTTTTTGGCGGCTACTTTTGCCACCTTGTCCTCCAGCCGACGAGCCTCAGCGCGGGTACGCGAAAAGCTGGCCTCCACGATCGGAAAACGTGGGGGCTGGTCAATCAAGTCAAGAGCCTCGTGCGCGCCACCGCGCCGCCTTGGGGTGGCGTATCCGCTTGCAGAGAAGTCAATACGGATAAGACGGACATCGTCACTGGTGAAATGTTCCCGACAGAAAGGACAGACAGGTTTGAGACGCGGCAATGTCTTTTCTACTATTTTATGGCAGCAACTAGAGCACAGAACATGCCCTGCTCGATGCAAGGAAAAAAAAATGGATGACTCGATCAGAAATTTTTCTCACATCGACGACCGAGTGCACTCACCGCAGGGAATTGAATGAGGAACGCAGTGCGGACCAAACTCCTCTGCGCACACGTCGCATACCGAACCAGGACTGAGCGTCAGCATGAGGGTCAAGACGATGAAACCCTTGCCAGGTTTGCTAGAAAGAAAGCTTTGACAAGGGATATCGCTTGACCTGGTGGTGGATAAATAGCATGAGACAAAATTCTTGTGTATACCGGACACACAAAGTTTAGTCAAATTTGCACCAAACAATGCACTGCTCGTGTTCCTTTCACAAACAAACACATCCGAAAGACCTCCCTGTTACCTCGATAACACGCCGTATTCATAAGCTTTTCATATCTGCCTTTCATGTCCATAACCCTTTCTAGAGCCCTCCCTCATGTTCTGGCAGATTCCGGCTTCCTGTAGGTACCTAAATTCATGTGTTTCTCCTCGACAATGGGTATTTTTCCTCGCTCCGTTCCATTGCCAAGTGCTAATTTAGGGTTAGGGCTTAGGGCAGACCGGTCTCTATCTTGCTCGCTTTGCAAGCATGACTCGACCGTAGCGCAGCCAGGAGGGCCTAGCATGGCCTCCGCGCGCTCCCCTTGGTACGGATCCAAGCCTTTTGTTGTGCTAAAAGTGCTCCAGAATGGTATAATTATTGGTCGGAACCGTCAGGTCACACACTGTGTCTATCCGTTCCTAATCCAGCGCATTCGCGTCGACGGAGACATATTGTCCTGCGAACTTTTGCGTCCGCCGACCGTCATAGTCAGCGCGTTTCTCCCACCATCGCCGCCGCCCAGATGCTGCCGCGTGTTTTCTCCTACGCTCTATCAATTGGATGACATCAGCCAATACGCTATGACCGCGGATGACCTGTCGCTGACCTCAGCCGTCGCCGTTCCAGAACACACCTGTGAAAGTGCAACCCGCGAATCACGTATTTTCAAATTCATAGATCTGCGCCAAACATTCGCCTTTTGACATGTTATCACCGGCTTCCAAGCAACACTTATAGAGCCCACATTGCTCTCACGAACTAGCTCCAACATGACGCAGAATTGCGATAGGCTGTGATTGTACCGTCACACAGGGGAAGGAATGTAAGTATCCACTGCGGTCTGCTCTTCTTTCCACCGTTGGGTGTTGCGTCCGTTGAGGTACACTTGGTGTTATCGGGCAATTCACATGAATCTTCTCCCCCGTCGGAGTTAGGCTGCAAAACACGTTGCGCACCCGAAATATGGGTCTGTGGAGCTCTCTGGCAGACAGGTAAAAGATGAGGATGTGATAGGCCGTTTTCATCCACCGGTAGTCGTTATCTCAGATGATGATTGATTATCTACTCTCGACACAGATGGTTCTCAAAACACGTTTTCCTCGTGTTGTCACGTTTCTGGCCGAGTACAGGCCACTCGTATGGATTATTACATGGAGAAGGCTGCATCGGCACGGAATCCAGCCAATTTCTTGCCGTCTTGTCCGTCTCGGCTAGGCGATAACAGTTTCAAATCCGTTTGAAGGATGTGGTACTGCGTTTCAGGACAGATGCAACAGCTCACTTGCTTGCTACTAATGAAAAACCTGTTCCGCAGTGATGATCTCCGATGATCGTGATTTCAGATGCTCTAGGCACTGATTGAGTCGGAGAAGTGCATCCGGGCATTCGTTCTGCCTATCCAGAGTGCGGGAGCACTTGAGACACTTTCAGAATAGTGGCAAAGTGCCTGACACCTGTTCGACAAGCGCTCGCAATGAGCTCCTGCGATCGCGATTGTCGAGGCTAGTACTAATTAGTAGTGACCGACGACACCGATCGACCTTGCGCCAATACGCATATTACCCGACATAAGCGCACGACTACCTCGCGCTCCGATGCCCATGCGAAGGTGCCCGTGCATCTGTGAACACCGTCCACCCAATCTTCCGCGAGGATTGTCCATGTTACGAGATACTATGCCGTCCTGACACTGGCTGGCTGATCTGTTTTATCCTCTGCTCCCAGAGATAGAACCAAGGACATGGACACATGTTACGATACTCCTGAATCTTGCTGCCTTCTTGCACGAAAATAACCCTTGAATGGGTACACGAGGCTCATGTGATATGTGTGGTAGGATGTATAAACCTTCTCACTAAACTTTTGGTAGACACTTCCCCGCACCACGCTGGTTTCATTTACGGCCCAATGTACGAACGGCCAGGTGGACTTTGCCCAATAAGTGGTTACATATAGTGTACATAAATGAAAATGAAGACCCTTTCCAAAATCAAAATGTCGAATGCTGTAGGAGGGAATTGTAGCACGAGATGAAACGATGTGCCGTGATGGGCGAGGTGATGATCAGGTCTAATCACCTTCCTGTGGCATTATGGGCTCCTGATGATATTCTCGATTTCCAGCTGGACCCGCACGCGTGCAGCTTTACCTTCAGGGGTCTGCCCTCCTAGGAGTTTGGTACTTGATCCCCCAATACCAATTGTGGCGCCCTCATACAGCATCTCAAGAAGTTTGACCCACTGGTGGCCCCATATGTGCTTCGCCTCAACTCCACCCACATCAAGCGCAGCTAGATAGTGTCGATCAGTTTACCACTCCAATAGCCACCAGCCTTGCACATACCATGCAGCAGTTGTGCGGCAACCGTAGTCTGAAGGAGCCTTTCATCGCCCAACATCCTTGCAAAATACGACCAAAGCCTAGGTAATTGGAACATCTTGTCCAACGGGTGCCGCACAGGAGCCGCCAGGATGAGGAAATACACGCGCATCATACCTGACACGCGCATAACATAATCCCCAGGGGTTTCCTTCTCACCGTCGTTTGTCCGGTACCCCATGGCTTTGGTGCGCTCGATTTCGTTCCACGCCGTACCGTCTGAATCAGTAGAGGGGATGACGCTTGGGACGGGCCATCCGCCGGACCGCTGAACGAGCTTCGCGAAGAAGACGTCCGGGAACGCTTCGAGCGATCCTATAAGGTTCGCGGTGACCAGCGCTAGTGGTATGGCGCTTCTCTTTTCGGCTGTCACCTCCGTCTCTGCTTGCAATAAGATTGCCTTCGCAAGAGAGGACAATGCGGCGAAGTAAAGATCTGGGCCGAGCGGTGGAGATGGATGGACGATCTCGTAGATTTGTCGAGACTAACGAGAGGTTCGTAAGTAGAGAAAATACAGGTTGAGGAGAGCCTTACTATCCGCGAAATGGTCTCGTTGTCCTGTGTCAGCTGACCTATCTTGGGAGTGATTTGTCTCCGGATAGCACTCCATTGCGATTTCATTGCTTTGTCACTCTTTACGGTCTTCATCGGACCAGCTTTGAGATTCTGTGAAATCACTCCTTAGCCCCGCAGCAATCTCCGTCCCGAGGTGATGCTTACCTTGAGTGTCTCGCGGGCATTAATCCAGTCCTCCTCAGCCAAAGTCATGCCAAGGCGGTTTCTCCCCTGTTCCTCCGCATCCAACTTAGCACGTTTCCCCCGTTCCACCTCTTCCTTGGCCCGCTTCTCAGCCTCCTCCGCCTCCTTCTGCTTTCGCCTTTGTTCATCCTCTTGACGTTTTATTTCCTCCTCGGCCCTTCGTCTTTCCTCCTCCTCCTTTCTTTTACGTTCTTCCTCCTCCCGTTTCTTTCGCTCCGCTTCTAGTCTTATGCGAAGCTTCTCCTCCTCGTGGCGTATAACCCCTTCAATTCGGTCCCGCTGTCTTTTGTCTTGTTCGTTCCACCGCGTCTTCATTTGATTTATATCCGTCTGGTGCTTTAGCTTCAGCGTCGAGAGCAGCCTCTGCACTTCAGCCATCTGTTGGTCATGTCTAACAGACAACACCTGTAACTCCTGCGAGCGTTGTTGAGCGCGTTGCTCATGCGTCTGTAGAAGAGTCTGAGTTTGCTCTTTACGTGCTGTGCGCTGTTAAGTGAAGCCAGGAAGATATGAGTTTAAGCTGAGAGCGACCATTGGGCAGTGGTCGAGAACACGGACCAAAGCATCTTTGCGCGTTTGCTTCTCCCATTCTTCATAAGGGTCATGATGTCGTGTTCGGAGACGGATAGCGGCGACTGTTTCTTCGACATGCCGACGTTCAGCTGGACTTCGAGGTTCTCGTTTCGATCTGTCATTGAACATATCGTGGATCAGTTTCTGCGCGTCACACGAGGACAAGTAACTCACGGGGGTGGTACTGAGGCTTCTGCATCGGAGTCAAAGCAGAACGAGTCGGAAGAAGGTGAACTCGGGGGAGACTCCGCCTCAGCATCCGTTAAAGGTCCTTCGGGCTCACTTTCTGAATCCGAATGTAGGCCGAACGCAGAAGAGCGGCGATTATAGCTGAAGGGCGTGAGCTGCCACATTACTCGTCGGATAGATACGAACTTACCCGCGCACTGGGGACGGTGATGGTGACCTTGGCAAGCCAAACCGCATCGCGAACTTTCAGGTATCACTCGTGGACAGGGTAATGAAGTGAAAGTGATCCTGTTGGCACGTGGGCAGCTTATAATGAGCTGGGAGTTGTCCTGTGTCTTCTGGCACGTACGACCAGCCCACAGACGTACCAACTTGTGTTTCAAGATCAGTCGTTTGGTAGTTTGAAAGTCGACCGGCGAAAGAGACCACAAGCTGTTGTGCCACCACACGAGGCTATATTCTCGATCAGGAAATGTGCATTAACATATCGTGCAAAATATAGGAGTTTCGCGGAGAACTCTGATTCTATGACTATATATAGCTATTTCTTTACAAAAACATGCTTATTTCTGTGCAAAATTAGTCCATATATAGCACAAGCCCCTGCGACGGGGTTAGGGTTAGCACACCTCAGCAGCAAAAAGAAAGGCCCACCCAAGCGGAGCGGCCATGGTGGGACAAGAAAAATTCAAGTTGGGACACCGTACACCTGTATGAACCGGAGCCCACGAAACTGGAGCCCGACGCTCTGTGGACAAACTCGCCGTGCTATGAGAACCAAGGGACATCAAGAGGCTCGTGCATTTTGGTGCACATCTGCACGAAGAATAGTGAAGGCTGAGGCTTTTAGATCGCTCATCGCACGAACTCAACATCTGTGAGAAGATGGGACAAGTTCCTGGTGCTTGGCTGACATGGAGGCCGTCGAAAATAGCAGTCACGAATAATTCCATCGATGGCGACTCGACCCAAGGCAAGTTGTTCGATCAGTAATGTTACATCGATCGATGTCCTTCAGTCTTCAGCTGCTTCCTCGAGCTTGCCGGTGGTTCTCTGCCACGAAATCCCTGAAAGTTCCAGCCAAATTTATCACCATCTATCAGTGTGTCCCAAAGGATGTAACATTGCCAGCCAGGACGGGTCCCCGTCCGTGAAGCCCACAAATAATACGCTTTGATGTTCCCCAAGACTTTCATAAGCTCTTTATTTTCCGAGGAGATCCCTCACTCCCAGCCGGCGCGCTTTTCCGCCCGTTTAGCAACATTCGCACCAAGACTCCATCGATTTCAACTTCTCGGTTTACACGTCTAGCTGTCCGACGGTCACTCATACGAATATGCGTGCACGTTAACAATGCAGTAATACAGGGCTAGCTGGCCTTTTGGGGCTAAGGCATGCCACGCAGTCGCCGAAGGTTTTTTGCCAGCACATCCCGACCGTTGGCACGCTGTCTCCGGCTAAGTGACGAAGTTCTTGCTGATCTCCCAGGCCAGTGCTGCAAGAACCACAGGTCATGCGACAATCACCCCTCTCCCGTGACCTCCACCATGAAGCCGTTCCGCACTGGACTCCACGAAGCATAACGACAATAATAAGTGATGCAACTGACGTTCAATCGGTGATGGACAAATTTCGCGAGACATATAAAGGCCTTCTCCTTGGCAGGCGTACGGAATCCCCTGCTCTTTGCGTGTGTGTGAAGCGTGTGACGATACGATGGTCAACTTTACGATCCTTGCTGGTGGTTATACCACCTTTATCGCGTCGTATTTGTTCAATACAGACGATAACTCTTTGACGTACCTTGACGAGTACACGACTGGTGCCAATCCTTCATGGATTATCTCCCACCCGACGAACAAGAGCATCTTGTAGTAAGTTGCTTTGCCTTCTCTGATCCGCGATCGGATTTGAATGAGCTTCTCCAGCGCGACCAACGAGAACACTCCTGGAGGAGCCCTGCAATCCTTCACCGTTGGCCCAGAAGGTGCCATCACCCTGGTCGACACCATCAGCTCAGGAGGAAGCGGTCCTCCGTATTGCGGCGGTCTATCGACTGGACAAGTTGCAGTAGTCAACGTACGTATTTCTCGCGGGCTCGTGGAATGAGGCTGAGGAGAGTGATGTACAGTACGGCTCTGGAACAGCACGTGTTGTACCAACCGAGGGCGACTACTTGCACTTCTCCAATGACTCGACGATCGTGACGTTCCCTGTGCCCACTACTGGGACTCAGGGCGTGTCGGAGCCTCATATGGCTTACCAATACTATGATGAGGTCTTCATGCCCGACAAGGTTTGTAACTTTGACATCGTCCTGCAGGTTGACACCGTCTCTGAATCTTTGTATTCAACAGGGCAATGACAAGATCTGGCGTCTCGGCGAAGTCGACGGTCAACCAGGCAACTTTGCAGTCCACGGTGACATCCAACAACCCATCGGTAGCGGACCTCGCCACATCCGCATCAGGGGTATGACACTCCACATTCACACCAGCATTTACTGATGTCGCGCATTAGATAACATGCTTTACACCGTCCATGAGCTGGCCAGCACCCTGACCCTCCAGGAGGTCCCCGTGTTCCCCAACGGCACTTCTCAGATCCTCTCCAACGTTTCCATCATCCCTCCCAACCCACCCGCAGGCTCAGCCTTTGCCGGTGCCGAGATCCTCATCCCCGAGCCCAGCGCAGACTACCCCATCCCCCACATCTACGCGTCGAACCGTAACACAGGTGTCCAAGATCCCCGTGGAGATACCATTGCGATCTTCGAGAACGTGAACAACCAGCTCGTACTCCGCAACCAGGTGTACACTGGTCTTGACCAGATCCGTGGTATGATGTCGGGTGAACAGGCTGGTGAGGGGGGTGAGGCGTATATTGTTGCTGCTGGGTATGCTGGTACTGCTGGTGTGAAGGTGTTCAAGAGGACAGAGGGCGGTGCTAACCTTGAGGAAGTTGCCGTCAACACCTACCTTCCCACTAGAACCTCGTTCGTTTGGTTGGATCAGTAAAAGTATCACAGTAGTTGTGTAGAGTGTATTCGTGCATCCACCTGTCCTGTCTATGTTGGCGTGACTAGCAGTTAGTCAAATGCCGAAGTTCGTTATACTAAGTCTATGGTGCGGCGTCCACCAACTCAGCCGCATAATCGCTTGAAGAGTTCTATCTGTTCATCTTTGCCTAATCCCATACGTCCCCGCCAGTGCAACGGACAAATAGGCATTTCCTCGGCGTTCATAGGTCTGATTGGTCTCTCCAGAATAGCATCCAGAATCTCTGGCACATTCTCGGGCTCCACTTCGCCCAGCCTACGGAACAAGTTGATGAGACCAACAGGGGAAGAACATATCTTCATCGGACATACCATTCACCGTGCGGATACACCAGAACATTCGCGGCATATCTGCGAGGAAAAACAATGATTTAGAGTTTATTATTTGGGCCAATCCCGAAGTTGAAAGCAAACGCCTTACTTGTGTCCGCCAACGTGCGCAACTTCTGCGAGCTTTATGCGACTGCTCGGATCAGAAGGATTGACCTCTTTCCGTCTGCGCAATTCATCCTGAATGGTCCGTGCGACAGCGCCTCCCGTGTCTCCGCATCTACAATCTCGCGAGCCGTGCGTACACACATATAGATGAATGTCGTCCGATGAGGTTACCTCAGCAGGACTGCTTTCTGCCAGCGGAGGTTCAACGTGATCCCTGAGTAATTTCCCAACTTCCTCTACATTCGCCAGTGAGACCTCTGGGATCTCCAACTTTCCACGGGTGCTCGAGAACGCCGTCAAGTGGTACACTTGTTTGTCCTCTTCACCTGATGGATGAACGGCCTGCTCCTCGGACCATGAGAAGTTGACCGAGCCACCCCATTTCATCGCGTCGAGCAGGAGCTTCCGCTGGACGGGAGTAGCATACTTTGGTGGGTACTCGCTGGGGGGTTGTGGGGTGTGTAGAAAAACGTAGCATCG
>KN839856.1:179979-211664 GCA_000827185.1 Hydnomerulius pinastri MD-312 | reverse complement strand
AGGAGCTAACGGAAACGCGCCAGGAGAAGGACCAGCACCACAACGCGAAGATGACGGAACGCAGCTCGCAGAACGATTTGAACAGGTACAGCTGAACGACGATATTGACGAAAAGCTTGGGTTCGCAAGGGTGCAGGAGGGTGGTCGGAAGGAGGGGTGGCTCATTAATATGCACCCGACACTCGTGAAGGATAGCGAGTATCCAGGTGGAAAGGCCGCGGTGGACTTTTATTTTATCCAGGACGACGGCGGTTCGTTCAAGTGCACGATGCAGTATGAGCCGTACTTTTGTATTGCCTGCAAGGTAAGTCCCGAATAATTGAATGTCTGTTCGCTGACAATCAGGATTTCGTAGAGCGGCTCGGAGTCTTCTGTGGAGGAATGGCTGATGAAACGATACGAGGGCATCATCTGCAGAATTGTTCGTGACCGGAAAGAAGACCTCAAATTGCCCAATCACTTGATGGGTCACCGCAGACTCTACCTCCAGCTCTGCTTTAGGAACGTCTCTGACCTCCTCGCAGTGAGACGTGACATTGCCCCGCTTGCACTCGTGAATGGTGCTAAACGGGACGCTGTTGACGCGTACGCAGAAGTCGTCAGCGCTACGGTCGGAGCAAGCCTGAACGTCGAGCTCGAGGGAGAATGGTCCGAAATCGGCGGGAGCAGCCATGGCGCTAGCTACAGAGATAAAGACCCTCGCGAATGCATCATCGATATTCGCGAGTTCGACGTACCATACTACCTTCGTGTCGCCATCGACAACGAGATGCGCGTCGGACTGTGGTACGCGGTCACGTTCACCGCCGGACAGCCGACGTTCACGCAGATCGTCGAGCGGGTGAAGCGTGCGGATCCAGTGGTCATGGCATACGATATCGAGACGACGAAGTTGCCGCTCAAGTTCCCTGACCAGGCTATCGACCAAGTGATGATGATTTCATACATGATCGACGGCCAAGGATACCTAATCACGAATCGAGAGATCGTGAGCGAGGACATTGAGGATTTCGAATACACACCCAAGGAAGGGTACGAAGGACCATTTATGGTGTTCAACGAGAAAGATGAGGTTCGCCTCCCTTTTATGTCGATATGCGAATGCCCAATCTCACGAGTCTCTGCAGGCAGCTACGATTACGCGCTTCTTCCAGCACATCCAGGACGTGAAGCCGACGGTCATGGCCACTTTCAACGGTGACTTTTTCGATTTCCCGTTCCTCTGCGCCCGAGCCAAAGCGAACGGGATTGACATGTTCACCGAGATCGGATTTTCAAAAGATTCGGAGGACGAGTTCAAGAACCGCTGTTGCGTGCACATGGACTGTTTCCGATGGGTAAAGCGTGACTCGTATCTGCCGCAAGGAAGTCAGGGTTTGAAGGCGGTAACGACGGCGAAGCTTGGGTACAATCCAATCGAGCTGGACCCGGAACTAATGACGCCGTAAGTCTGCAGGATTGCCATTGTGTTATTTTCTAACGCTCTCATCTCAGGTATGCGATGGAGCAGCCGCAAGTGCTTGCGCAGTACTCCGTTTCCGATGCGGTGGCGACGTACTACCTCTACATGAAATACGTCCACCCTTTCATTTTCTCGCTGTGCAACATCATCCCTCTCTGCCCCGACGAGGTGTTGCGGAAGGGCAGTGGTACACTCTGTGAGACACTACTGATGGTGAGTATTATCGCTGGCTGTGATACACAATCGAGCTAATATCGCAGCATAGGTGGAAGCATACCGAGGACACATCATCATGCCGAACAGACACGAAGATGCTCACTTGAGCATGTTTGAAGGTCATCTGCTCGCGTCGGAGACGTACGTGGGTGGACATGTCGAAGCACTCGAAGCTGGTGTTTTCCGCAGCGACATACCTACGGACTTCAAGATCGTTCCCGCCGCTGTTCAGCAGGTTTGAGATTTCTCTGCAACATCATGCACTCGCTGAACCCGATCGTTTAGCTGATAGACGATCTCGACGCCGCGCTGACGTTCTGCATCGTCGAAGAGTCGAAAAGCTCGTTGGAGAGCGTGACCAACTATGACGAAGTCAAATCCCAAATCCAATCAGCGCTCGAGGTGATGCGCGACAACCCAAAGCGAACGGACAGCCCGTTGATCTATCATCTCGACGTCGCCGCCATGTACCCTAACATCATGTTGTCGAACCGCCTGCAGCCGGACTCGATGGTGGACGAGTCGGTGTGTGCGGTTTGTGATTATAATCGGCCGGGAAAGACATGCGATCGGAGGTTGGAGTGGGCTTGGCGAGGGGAATTCTTCCCTGCGCATCGGGACGAGTATAACATGATACGGCACGCGCTCAATCAAGAGACGTTCCCCTCAAAGAAGCCAGGGGGGCCACAGAGGAAGTTTGTTGACCTCACGGACGCAGAGCAGTCGGCGCTCTTGCATAAGCGGCTCGGAGATTACTCTCGCAAAGTATACAAGAAGACCAAGGACACGAAAGTGGAAACCCGGGAGTCGATTGTATGCCAACGCGAAAATCCCTTCTACGTCGACACCGTGCGCCGTTTCCGTGACCGCCGATATGAATACAAGGGTCTACACAAAACCTGGAAGAAGAACCTGGACACCGTCGTGAGCGAAGGGAAATCGCTTGCGGAGGTGGACGAAGCGAAGAAGATGATTGTTCTCTACGACTCACTGCAGCTCGCTCACAAGTGTATCCTGAACTCGTTCTATGGGTACGTGATGCGCAAGGGTGCACGCTGGCACTCGATGGAGATGGCGGGGATCACGTGTTTGACGGGCGCAACTATCATTCAGATGGCGCGTGCTCTGGTAGAGCAGATCGGGCGCCCGCTCGAACTGGACACGGATGGGATTTGGTGCATGCTCCCTGGGGTGTTCCCGGAGAACTTCAAGTTCAAGCTGAACAACGGAAAGGCGCTCGGCTTTTCATACCCCTGTACCATGCTCAACCACCTCGTTCATGCACAATTCACAAACCATCAGTATCACGACCTCGATCCGGAAACGGGGGAGTGCATCGTTCATTCGGAAAACTCGATCTTTTTTGAGCTTGACGGGCCTTACCGCGCAATGATTCTCCCCTCGTCAAAGGAGGAGGACAAGTTGCTCAAGAAGCGTTACGCCGTGTTCAACGACGACGGGTCCCTTGCAGAGCTCAAGGGCTTCGAGGTGAAGCGTCGCGGAGAGCTCCAGCTCATCAAGATCTTTCAATCCCAGATCTTCGAGAAGTTCCTCCTCGGTACCACCACCGAGGAGTGCTATGGCGCCGTCGCACACGTTGCGAACCAATGGCTGGATATCCTCTTCTCCCGTGCTGAGACCCTCACTGATGAGGAACTCGTCGACCTCATTGCCGAGAACCGAAGCATGTCGAAGACACTCGCCGAATACGGCGGTCAGAAATCCACGTCCATCAGTACCGCCCGCAGGCTCGCCGAGTTCCTCGGAGACCAGATGGTTAAAGACAAGGGTCTCGCATGTAAATTCATCATCTCCGCCAAACCAAACGGCGCCCCCGTCACCGAGCGCGCAGTCCCCGTCGCCATCTTCTCAGCCGAGGAATCCGTCAAACGCTCGTACCTCCGCAAATGGCTCAAGGATGCTAGTCTCGCCAACTTTGACCTAAGGTCTATTTTGGACTGGGAGTACTACATCGAGCGATTGGGCTCCGTGATTCAAAAGCTTATTACGATTCCCGCCGCCATGCAGGGCGTCTCGAACCCGGTATCGAGAATTAGGCATCCGGACTGGTTGCATCGGCGAGTTGCTGGGGCAGTGGACAAGTTCAAGCAGAACAAAGTCACCGATTTCTTCTCGAAGGCACCTCCAAAAGCGCAAGACGCTGAAGAGGAAGATATGGAGGACTTTGGGAAGCAAAAGAAGACTGAACAGGGACGTCTCGCCATCGTAAACCGCAAGGCTACTCGCAGGCAAAGTCCAGAGGCTGAGGAAGAAGACGAAGTTGACAATACCCCCCTCCCGGATCCCCACTCGAACTACGCAGCCTGGCTCAAAGCCATCAAACCTCGGTGGAAGAAGAGACGAGAGGCCCGCTGGGGTGGAGACACGGCTACGATCGTTCCCTCCATGTTCAAGGGTGCGCGAGTGCGCACTACCCAAAGGTGGGATGTCGTCCAAATTCGGCCAAGCAAGATTTCGGGTCGGTTCACGCTGTGGGCGTCCGTGGATGGGGAGCTTACACCTGTCCCACTGCGTATTCCGAGGCAGTTCTACCTCCATCTCAAAGGTCCGCCAAGAGACGACTTGTTCCGCACAGAGTACTACCAATGTGAGAAGGTTACCAGGCATCTACCTCGGGACATCCCTTGTAAGAATCTGTACAAGGTGGTAGTCAAAGAAGATGTATACCAGGAGATAGAGGAGCACTTCACGGATCTAGTCAACGATCCGAACGTGGACGGGGTTTTCGAGCGACAGGTTCGTTGCAGAGTTCTCGTCTACGCGTAGTCGACTTACCGCTGCACTAGGTCCCATTGGAGATGAGGGCGTTGCTGAGATTAGGCAAGACGTGCACCGTCGACGAGCCGGGAATGACTCTCAATCGCGCCCAAAGCAGTGGGGTTGATCTCAACCAGCTTGACCGCGCAAGTCCATCTCTCTCGCGGCAAACATATCTTGATGCTGGACGAGGGGGAAAATATCTCTTCCTCTACCACGCATGTTCACATAACGCCCCCATCCACGTATTTGCACTCTTCCTCCCTAGCGGAGGTGTCAAGCTACATCTAGTTGACCCTGCCACCCGCCGACAGGGAATACCGCGGTTACAAGAACTCTATGCCGATCTCTCGAAGAAAAGGCACGATCTTTACGGAGAGCCCGCCTCGATGCAGTACCCCGCATCTTGCGATTTCACTACCACTTATCACCACAAGGACACCACGGCACTCAAAGCAATTTCAAGGGAGCTTGGACTCTTAGAAAATATGTCATACATGGTCGTCATCTCCTCATCAAAAGAACAGGTCTATTTCGACACCTGGGTTCCCAAGCTCTCCAGATTCCCAGTTTTGTCGATGTCGAAGGCAAAAGTGCCCCATTCCCTCGATGTCTTTCCTTGGCAGACACACGTCGCTCAGAAGATGCTTCAGCGCTACCTCTCCCTTGGGGTATGGATTGACCGCTCAGTGGCTCTTTCGGACTACTACGACGTCCCCATTGGGCACATCGATGGCGACCAGCCCCTACTCTTGTCCGATATCAGCTTCGCGCGGCGGTTGATGCAGCAAGACATCGTCCTCTGGTGGTCGCCTACCGAGCGCCCAGATCTGGGTGGCAGAGAAGCTGACAATAGGCCTGTAGAAGAGTTACAGAATACGGAGTTCATGACTGCAGGGTGCTACTCAAACGTGTGTTTAGAAGTCACCGTTCGGAATCTGGCAGTCAACTCCGTCCTGCACTCTGTTGTTGTCAACGAATTGGAAGGCAGTGGGGGCGCTACAGCCTTCGATTCCGTGTCCCGCACGCTGAACGAGTACTCTGGAGGAGAAGCACAGCGTGACCTTACGCTCGGCGAATCAAATGTGTCAGCTTTGACATTCGGCATATTGAAGTCCATGATCAAGGCCTGGCTCCTCGACAAGATTCAAGGCAACTTCGAAAGTCCCGCTACCCTAGCCATCGACCACTTCTGGCGCTGGATAAGCACCAGCGCCTCTCATCTCCATGATCCCAGTATCCAACGATTCGTCCATGGTCTCATGCGGAAAACCTTCATCCAGATGCTGGCTGAATTCAAACGGCTCGGTTCCCAAGTCGTCTACGCCGATTTCAGCCGCATACTGCTCGCGACTTCGAAGCCTCCTGGGACTGCTCATGCGTATGCGACCTATATCACGACCGCCGTCACGTCCCACGAACTCTTCCAACACATTTATCTCAAGACGGAGCGCTTCTACGACTTCCTTCTCTTCATGGACTCTGCAAACATGGGTGGGGTGGTCTGCGAGGACCCGCTAGCTGTCGACCCTCCTGAAGAGCTCACCATCGAGATGCGGTGGAATATTCAGACCTTCCTTCCACCGGCCGTACAAGACGACTTCAGTGCCGTTATCCAGTATTTCATGGTCGAACTCTACAAGATAAGGCAAAAGACCAACGAGGGCTCACGCGCTCCTCTCCGAGTACTTCAGAACCTGGCACCCGACGTCACCCAGCGAGACGCCGGGAAAGTCAACGAGATGGATTCTACTCGCGAGTTCATCGCCAGGAAGCTCACGCGGAAACTGCTGAGAGTCGTGGGCACCGTCCAATCCAAGCACAGGGATTCGGCAGCCGATGAAGAGCTCCATAACCAATTCATTTTCCCGATACACCCAGGCTCGCATCTCCCTCTTACCAATCCAGTACTCGAGTTCGTCAAGTTTACCTGCGCAGTCCTTGGTCTTGCCCAGGAATACCAAGTGGAGATTGGTCTCTTGAAGCGCAATCTACTCGACCTGGCAGGTGTCCGCGAGTTCGCGAACGAAGCGGTTTTCCGGAACCCCTGCGAGACATTAAAACTGTCCAATGTCCCTTGCAAACTCTGCGACGCACTGCGGGACTTTGACTTCTGCCGAGACGCTGAGCTTATGTCGAACGGTCTCGACATTGGACCGCCAAAGTGGACCTGCGGAGGATGTGGTGGTGAATACGACCGGGCTGCCATCGAGCTGGAGCTTGTTAGGATGGTTGGGGCAATGGAGCGCGCATTTGTGCAGCAAGATCTTCGGTGCACAAGGTGCAAGCAGATCCGCTCGGATAATGTCTCCCGATACTGTCAGTGTTCTGGTGCCTACCAGCTCTTGGTAGGGAAGGCGGAAGTGAGGAGGAAGCTCAGGACAGTCCTGAATGTGGCCATCGTCCATGGATTGGCGAGGCTAAAGGTCGGTCTTGATTAGATTTCCCTCGGTGCTCAGTTTACTGATGCGGTTGTTTTTGCATACAGGAGTGTGCGCAACTGACCCTAGAGAACTGGTGAAGGAATACCCTGTTTAGATTCAAGCTCTCGTTTGCATTGTTATTCGATATCTGGTACCCCGCATCTATGTTGTAATTCTACGCACTGCATATCATTGACAACGTTAACATGAGAAATTTACACGCGAACGAAATTACACGCGAACGAAATGCTCGCGATCCACACAGGCGTGTGGCAGCTTCTGCCGTTAAGAAGCGCTGCCTTCGGTGGCGGTGCTAGAAATGGCTATGTGAGCAAGGCGCAACGCGACCGAGCAACATAAAACCCGAAACTCCAAGTTCAAATTCACTTCCACAACCACCACCAAGTCTATCAATTACAACCCTTTCATCCTTCACATTTTCTACTACTACACTCCCGCAGACACTAATTATGATGTCCACAATTACATCTCAGCCCGCTCTCGACCTCATGTTCCCTCAAGAGTTGATCTCGCCCGAGGTTTCCAAGCAGATGCCTTCAGAGTTGACCGTATGTGTACTTTGTGTGCTGTTATTGGAACTCGAATGATAACCTCGCTGTAGATTCGCCCCCTTGCATCAACTGACTACAAGCGTGGTCACCTTTCCGTTCTTTCAGTCCTCTCCGTGGTCAATGACCTCGGGGAGGAGGCGTGGGTTAACCAGTTCCACGCCATGCGCGCAACGCCAAGGACCTACTACTCCCTGGTCATCGTTGACAAAGCCAGCGACCGCATCGTCGGCGTTGGCTCCATCTTCATCGAGCGCAAATTCCTCCGCGGTCTTGGAAGCGTAGGCCACATCGAGGACATTGCCGTTGACAAGAGTCAACAGGGCAAGAAACTCGGTCTACGGATCATTCATGCTCTCACTCACATCAGTGAGAACAGCGGTTGCTACAAGACCATCCTGAACTGCAGCGACGCAAACATACGTAAGTGGCCGTGGATATGTGATTCTTTTTGAGGTGTTAAATCGCCGTTCGTGTTCACAGCCTTCTACGAGAAGTGTGGCTTCGTCAAGAAGGAAAACGAGATGGTAAATATCTCTGACTATGACATCTGCGCTCATGAGAATTCATGATTTTTCTTCACAGGCCAAGTACGCTCCAGAGCGCTCGCACTCTCCCAAGCTATAAGTCAGAACTTCCGCTCTTTACCCACCAATGGACAGATTTTCATACCTAGTTTATTTTTCGCTGGCTCACCCAGTACATAGTCATTCTAGAGTCATTTGCGATCTCGGACATTCAGCACACATACCTGTATTACCTGCTTCAGTAGATATCAATTTGAGGGTTTTATCTGCAAGATTTCTTGGAGCTCAGGCACGCGTCGTTGGTTATCATGAAGGCATGAGGCATAGCTTGTGCCAATCGGAAACATGTCGAAGGAGGAACGTGCGATACATGTAGGGTTACTAAAAACCTAGAGAATATGCTCATCGGCCGCCCTTGCCGCCCTTCATCTGTTGCTTCGACACCCTGGGTGCAGAAACTGGTGCACGAGCAGGCTAACAAAGGAATGAAGCAGTCAGCGATTGCCCTGACAGAAAACATCAACCAAACCAATACTTACTTTCGACTTCTTCGATTCCTTCTCCTTCTTTTCAGTCTTTGCCTTCTGAATAGCGGCGATTCTTGCCTGCGAACGGACAGCAGCGGTCTGGTTTCGCTTGGCTGCGATGGCAGCGAGATCAGCACCGACGATACCACGTTGGTGCTTTACGGTTCGGCGTGAGCGTTTCTTGGCGACTTCCTCAGTGATACCCTTCTTGTGCATGCGGCGGTAGACCTGTGTCCAGGCGATCTTGCGAGGGTTTTTGCGTTGGAGGAAGAGGGAGGCGTTCTTGGAGCTCGCGAAGCGGAAGATCTATGTATTTCATTATTTTTTGAGATGTGAGCGTGGCATATGGATCGGAGGAGGCTAGCTGACTTTGGAGTCTCCGCGAACGAAGAGCTTCCCCTTGGAGGGGTAGATACGGTAGCCCGAGAAGTTGTCGATTTCGAGCTTCTATACTCCACGAGATAAATAGTGAGCATAAGCCTCGTCACAGATCGTTGGGTGCACGTACCATCTGTACCAAAGGGACCACGCGCGAAAGCAAAGCAGTCAGTTCCACGCTCAAACACACCAAGGTCCATAAGATCAGAGTTGGCGTTAAGCGCGGCACAGATCCATCCGATACACCTCAATCCCATCCACCCATCCATCACTCCAAACCACCATATTTCGGCTTCATATCTTCGGGATGGACCATACGGATGCGTCGCGGGTGTCTCGCACTGCAAACGGGCGTAGATTCGTGCTCACCTTGACGGAATTGCCGGGACTTGCTGATTCTGTGGTGCCTTGGTAGGGAGGATGGTGTTCGTGGCGGGCGGGACTTCAACTTCGGCTGATGCCGATGACGAATTAGGAAGTTCCGATGCTTCCGATCCACTCTCCGTCTTGAGACTCGAAGCTCGAAGAGTCCAATTCTCGAACTCATCTGTGTTTGTGGTCTTTGATCTCTGAACCTAGTGGGCTTTGTGCTGTACCGCTGAAATACTCATTGATTCGGGTCACAGAAACTGTTTACAAGGTATTGTTCCACGAGATGGTCAGATCTTCGCCTCAGAGCAAATATTCTACCCACATCGGTGACTTCGAGGTTCGGAGTCGGCGCCTTCAAGATCAGTCCATGTGTTGTCCAGTCTGAGCCGACCGAGACAGTGGCCAGCTGGGCAACTTCAAGGTTCTGATTCCAGGGGTCTAGAACCGCCAGACTTCTCTACGGTTCATCTCCCGCGCGAAGTTCACAACATGCATCACTATCAGAACGAAATCAGGTTTTTGTCATGATCCCAAGTCCTTGTGGAACCAGGCTACAGTCAAAGTCGGCGCAGCTGGATTACGCAGACGATGGGTGGAACTACTTCAGTAGTCTGAATTGGTCACTCACCCGCGACGAAGCTGCGATGCGAACGGTCAAAAGAGCTGGTTGAGGCTCTTCAATTTTTAGTGGTGGACTATTGACGTGACGAGAAGCCAATCGTCTTCCTGCATGAATGCTGACTTCACTGGTGCTATTGAATATGCTCGCCATTTGATTTCTGAATATGACGTAGGTCTGAACATACAGTCCAGTCCCGTTGTATCCAACAGCGAAATCGCTATCTATTCCACCCTATGCCTCGCCCCCCCCCTTTCTCGCGCGCGGCCGGCCTTCGTTCGGAGGGAAGGCCTGCTACGTGTGCGTCGTCTGCACCAATGAGGGCCCCCAAATTCGCTCCCTTGTCTTTCGAGGGTATCGAACAGTCCACATGCATATTCTTCGCATTCTTGACGCAGAAACCATCTGTCGCACAGATCAGTGGCAAAGACTTTTGGATACTCTACATTGACATGCGGGAGGCTCAACGATGCAAGAATACTCTAGTCTCTCCCTGATCCGGTGAGCGCCTCATGGTTGTGTTCAGATGTGCCGCACTCATTCATATCTCGTGTCCGATATTGATCACCTCGAAGGTTTGAGAACCTTGCGTTTTCCATGTCTTCTACACGTGTATTCTAGCATCATGGTCACGCATGCTTTGCGGGCGATGTGGACGAACCTCTTGAGACATAACGACCATCTCTCCTTGCCTCTGCACGGACCTGAGACCTCTAAAATCGCTGGTTTCCGACTGTGGGCCTCGAATCTAGGTGCGTTGACTGCACTGAACCCCAACCCCGTCGTACCTCGGACTAATTAACCGTTGTTGGATAAAGGATAGATTACAGTTCAGCGGCTCATCAAGGCCACTTACCACCTGTCATAGTAAATTCGGGTGTAAGGTGCAGGGATCGTCGAGTTTGTCCTTCGCCTGGGATCTGACTTATTGATCTTGAAGTCGCTTGCAATGGACGACTCGGAAGGAGACAGACAGGCAGGGGCAGATGTCAATGTGCGACATGGTGTTTCCTGCTTAGCCCTTGTCCTCGTTGATCTTCGAGCACAGAACTCTCATGGCCGCCCAAGCCTAACTGGCTGGGCGCGGATAGAGGAGTTTTTCGGGCGTCTCGACAAAAGCATGGTGGATGACTTCAATGATGACATCAACATCCTCCTGACTTTTGTACGTATCGCCTTGCTTCTCTGCGGTTATCGGATCCCTCACGCTGTCCAGGCGGGTTTGTTTTCTTCAGTCCTTACGGCATTTATCCTCCAGTTCTGCAGCCTGCTACAGATAGACAACTCGCAAGCAACCGCAGATCTACTCGCACAGTTGGTGTCCCTGCAAATGGGAAACTTGTCTAGCCCATCTGCGGTACAGTCTGGTCCAGAACAGTTCAAACCGCCGTCATCGTCCGTTTGGATAAACGCCCTCTGGTTTCTCAGCCTGGTGTTGAGTCTAGCCTCTGCACTCTTCGGCATGATGGCGAAACAATGGCTTCGCGAATACATGCAGTGGACGACGATGATGTCTTTGCCAGAAGATGCTGTTCTTGTCCGGCAACTGCGTTATGAGGCATTCATGGATTGGAACACTCCCGCCATGCTCGCATCCATACCTGCACTTCTTGAAGTGGCAGTCATCCTGTTTCTTCTTGGCATGGTTATTCTTCTATACACCCTGAATGACGTCGTTGCTGACATCTGCACTGCATATTGGTCGTCTTCGCATGCGAATCAATGAAAAGCTCCTGGCCCGGGTCCGATTCCAGAGGTGCAAAGACTGGAGAGCACGAGACCTCAAACTCCAGCGATGGGACGGCATCAATGAGGATTCTCTCCAGCTTCACATCAGGACCAACAATCAAGAGAACAGACTGAAACCCAAGGATCTCCATAGTGAAGCAGGACGAGTCTATACTCTCTCCCGTGCCCTTGTATGGATCCGAGAAACGTCACAGGATGAACAGTTACTAGCTGGTGTTGACAAGTGTTCCGGAATGCGGAATTCCCTGCAGTCCGACATATTATCGCATCTAATCATTGATTATGGCATCATTTGCGATTGGTTGCAGGCCACAGCAGATGCAATGGACTCCTTCATATATCGATACTGTCGGGAGCACTTTGGGATGAACCTCGAAGAGGGGAGCCAGAACACGCCGTCTCAAGTAGACGACATATTTTTTAAGACTCCACCACTGGTCGAAACACAGCTGGCAAATCTGCTTTCCCTCAGTATTTCACATTTGTTCGACAACCTTTCTTCCGCGGACACTGGAATGAAGCCAGCACCACCTAAGCAGGAAATCACTTGTCTGCTTAACAAGAGCCTGGTTCTTTGTGGCCTCCTGATGATCAGGGGCGCCCGGTGGGAGACCAGGACTTCACCACCCCAAACGCGGAATCCTGTCTGCACGGAGACTTTCAATTCTCTTTTCCGTCAACTGTCCAAGAACAAAGAGTTGTGTGGGATTTTCCCCGGCATTCGGGCTATACTCTTCCACTTTATTTCCAACTGGGAATTACACACAAACTCCAAACTAATCACCAGTATGTCTCAACTGCTTACCGGTTTTATTACATTCTGACAGGGATGCAGCACCATCCAGGAGAACCGATGACTATATTAGACTTGCGTCCCAAGTACTTGATGGCGATCCACATCAGTGGATCCAGGACGATTGTGATGTCTTTGCTGCTATTTGCCGTCGCGCCCTCAATCTGAGCATGAGAGCCAGTAAACTTCCTTGTGTACAGCCATTGCTGGCCTGTATGGAAAAGTGCGCCGAACGCTCGATTGAGCGGAATTGGCAAGATTGCGGTTCATACAACAGCGTGGACAATACCTGGTTTTCCCCATTATATCATCTCTTCCATCCCTATGGATTGTTTGGCGTCCGGGGTGTGGACTTGATATTCCCGCATGCGTTGATTCGCGCTCTCGCTCGATGTCGCGATACAGGACTATTGACCGGTAACCTACAGAATCTACATGCACTAATTGAGAGGTCTGAGGAGCTCTCCAATCGTGCACACGAAGATGACCACTAGGATTCGCTCTTAACCTTGCTTGTCGCAAAGTATTTACTTACAGCGAGCACATGTACAACTTTCGGACTCGGATACGTAGTTCACAACGTCCCTGAAGGCTTCCTTGTTCTGGTTCCTTTTGTCTTGGCTCCATCGGTTTCATGTACATAGAATGATGCATCGTAGTCACTCACTCCCCCTAGTGGGATGATTTAGCCCCTGTGTGTGTGAGACGGGAGGGAGTGACCTTTGAATGGGCTGCGGGCCAGTAAACGACGGCGGACAAGGGAGAATGGACGCGACGGGAGTGGCGGGAAACTAATAAGGGAGAATTAGTCTGTTTGGTCTTGACGTTCGAAGAGGTCGTAATTATGTTCTCTCGCGATGTCGACTGGTCCTTAGCCTAAGGAAAGGACAGGCTGGGCACAGCATGTAAGGACATTGATCGATATTTCGTGAAATCTTGCTGATGAGGAGAACGTAAAGTAATCCGACTTGAACTATTTGCTTCTTAGCACTTCTCAAGTGGGGAAGAACGATATGGCGTCGACTCGGAGGTCCCGAGTTGACTGCGGTATTTACGCACAGTGAGGAGGTTGTGAGGATCCCTCGGGGAAGAAACGAACTCAGGGGACTTATCAGTGCAAGAAACGAAAAGGCTGCGTATATTTTGCATCGCATAAACCAGGGTAAGGCACGAGCCTCTTTTTACCAGGCTGATGAATATGTGTGCAAAAAGCGCGACGCGCTTGACACCTGCATTGCTTGCAAGGTACGTCCGAGTCTTCTCTGTCCTCCACGCCACCGGGGCGATGTCGATGTCGATGACTGTGGGATGCAGACGGGGAGATGACTCGGACTCCTCACCAGTTGCGAGTATCCACATGCACATGCACAGTCTCTTACTTATCCGGGCCACTGAGGGCCACTGGCAGCCGCTCATCAGCACCGCGAGACATTGTATTGTGATTGACACCCCTCACCAATGGGAAAATCCCGAGTGATCTCATGCTTTTGTGAACGACGGAGACTGCGCATCTGTCGGTGTTGTCCTGCCCTGCCTCAGGCTCTACCCAGCTTTGGGGAACCTGACCGAGACGCAGTCAATGTCGCTGACCAGTGGCTATGTTTCCAATTGGGCCAGGGGTAAAGCAGAACTGTCACGGAGACATTGTGACGAGGTCACACTCCGCGTGAGAAAGTGGTTCCTCACCGCCAGCTTGCCACTGCCTCCACTTTCTACGCAGTCCTCCACCACCTAAGTTACGCCTTTCATCTCGCTTCCTCCGGTAAGTTTTAAAAAACATACCTGCCCCATCTTTCTCGTTCTGTCAATCAAACTCACTAGTTCTTATAATCCGAACAGTTATTACCCTCACGTTGTCATCATGTTCGTCTATCATGGCCCATACACAGTTTCATGTGCTTACTGAAGTTCGCTCTAACCCTAGGTCTGAACCTTACGACCCATATCTCCCCCGCAATGGCTCTTCGTCCAACGCCGCCGGCTCAAGTCAGGGCGGCAACCCCAAAACTGCGGCTATTCAGCAACAAATTGATGACACGGTTGGAATAATGAGGGAGAACATTACAAAGGTCGCAGAGAGAGGAGAGAGACTGGATTCATTGCAGGACAAGACCGGTGAGCAGATCATGTCTTGTATCGGGCGTGGGGAGTGGATCCTGAATGTATCTGGCAGACAACCTCGCTGTTTCAGCGCAAGGGTTCCGTCGTGGGGCAAACCGAGTACGGAAGGTGAGTTACAGGTTGTTTTGAATCGGTGGAAAATATTGACTTGGTCTTCCAGAATATGTGGTAAGCCCGATCACTCATTTCCTTGAGCGCTGTTTTCATTTTTAATCCGGGTATTAGGTGGAAGGACATGAAGGCAAGTATTTCTCGTTCATGAGCGGCCTTGTTGTTGACCCCCTGTTTCAGATGCGCCTCATCATAGGCTTCGCAGTCGCCATAATCATAGTTATTATCGTTGTCAGTATTGTCAAGGCAACACACCATTGAGCGAGCGAACGAGTGGCCGCTCGCCGGCCTGCTCGCTCGACCTTCCCCTGCCCGTTTACCTTGCTCCACACGTGTCCCTTACCCGCGATGTGTTGTATCTATGTCACGTATTCGTAATCCTTTTCGGTTCTTCCTGTGTTTAGTTGCGGTTCGCTCGGTGTTCTGCAGATAGGGCACGGGATGAACTTGGACTTTTGATACATAGTTCTGCGATTCTTGTTCAGTCAGTTCAAGCTTGTTGTGTCCATGGATGATTCAAGACTAGTTGTTGTGAATCTATTATAGTCTGGCATCAGGAGTCCAATGCATACTGGTTGTACAAAGTGCTAGTTATTTTGTCAACCAACATCATCCCCTGATGAAGTGGTGTTGCGCTTCCCACGCCATCAAGTTTCAGTAATTACGATGGGTAATATTAACAGTCAAGGTTGTTTCTTGACCTTGACTAAAGTTTAGTTATAAACTCAAGGCTTGGTTTCGGTTTCTTTCTCGTCTCCCCATCAACGACTTCCTACTCCTGAATTTCTTGAAATTTGTGTCTAGTATTTTGTGGCCATCGTGCCCGTGCCTCTCCTTTGCCCTCTACGTTAAATTTCAACTGTACATGCCACAATGTCTGCTCACGGACACAAACACACGGGTTCCGTGACCCAAAACCACAAAGCCCAGCTAGCTAATGCCTATAACGAACTGGGGAAGGAACTCGCATCTCAAAAGATTAGGGTAATCGGTAATTACACCCTCGGAAAGGTCATCGGCGAAGGCAAGTTCTGTTCCTTACCCTAGCACCGGGTTAGGTGGGGCCTGATAAGATACCCCCAACAGGTGCCTATGGAAAGGTGCGCATGGGTACACACCGTCTTACATCTACCCGTGTCGCCATCAAGCAGATCCCGAAGGCAATGTCTGCCTCCCTCACCCGCGAAATCCACCATCACCGCCAACTCCACCATCCTCACGTCACGCAGATGTACGAAGTCATCGCCACCGAATCGTACATATGGATCGTGACGGAGCTCTGCTGCGGAGGCGAGCTCTTTGATTACCTTGCGGAGAAAGGACGTTTATCAGAAGACGAGACCAAAATTATTTTTGGACAGTTGTGTCTTGCCGTCGCGTATTTGCATGACAAGGGCATCGTCCATCGGGATCTGAAGTTGGAGAATGTCCTGCTGGACGAGAGGTGTCGTGTCAAGCTTGGTGATTTTGGATTTACGCGTGAATACGAGCGGGGCGTTTATATGGAGACGTTCTGTGGAACTACTGGCTACGCTGCCCCTGAGGTACTTCAGGGGAAGAGATACCTTGGTCCAGGTGAGGACTGATGGCAGCAGTGCTGGTCAAACTACTCATCCGTCATGCAGAGGTGGACGTTTGGTCCGTGGGCGTGATTCTCTACTGCCTCCTAACAGGTACCTTACCCTTCGATGACGACGACGAAGCCATCATGAAGGAAAAGGTTATCAAAGGGGAATATGAAGATCCCGCGTGGCTGTCCCAAGGTTCGATACTTCTGTTCTTCTGCGCAAAGTCGTTACCTGACGTGGCCTCACAGACGCCCGTGACCTCATTCGAAATGTCCTCCAGTCAGACCCAACAAAACGGCTGACAATCCCACAAATATTAGCATCGTCTTGGTTTAGGTCGCAGGCTTCTGCGGCTGATCCTCAGGACGTCCCTGCGTCGCCCTCGCCCGCTCGTGAGGCATTCCCGTTGACTTTGAAGCCTGCTACAAATGGTACAGTGGCGCAGGACGGAGAGCCGTCGGCGTCATCGGCCACTTCTGCAACTTCAGAATCGACTTTCCTTTCGGCTTCCTCTGATCTCTCCCCCTCCACACCCACGACTCCCGATGATACCCCTTCCGATCCATTCCAAGATCTGAAGGGCGCTCCTATCCAGATCCATCCCAACCTGAGCCAAGCTACAATCACGAAAATTGAGCGCGCGTCCAAAGATATTGCGACGTGGCAGCCTGAGACCGTGATTGAGGAAGAAAACGCCGATGGAGATGTGGAGATGACCCCATCTGCTACGTCCTCTCACACTACGCGTGCTCCACCTTATCCCACTCGTACTCCCGCACGCACGAAACGCCGTTCTGTATCCTCGACACTTTCTGACGGTGGTGGTTCACCGCAACTTGATAAACCCCTTGCACCCCTCCCTCCGCAGGACTTTGCGTCTTTGCTTAGCACGCCGTCTCCTATCATCTTCTCAACGCCTGCTGAACGCGAGTTGCTCAATGGCTTGAGCGCAATGGGCTTCGACACTGCTCAAATCGCACACTCGGTGCTCTCGGATGCATGCGATGCAGCAGGAGCCCTCTGGTGGATGCTTATGCGCAAACACGAAAAGCGTATCCTCGGAGAAGTCCGAGCCTCTCCTATCGAGGCACCCGCCGAACAAATCGGAGAGAGTACCTCCGGCTCGAAGCACAGGAAAGAAAACAGAGACGAGGAACGTCCGACGGGTTCTCGAAGGCGGACGAAACGCGGTGTCTCGGTGCAAACTGACGATCCGCCACCCGTGCCTGCGCCTCTGCCTCTTGAGTTCGCGGTTGTACCCCCCACGCCGACGGTTGCTACTGCGCCGCGTCCTAGTACGCCTCCACGGGCAAAGTCGCCGTTTTTGTCGCCGTCGCCGACTACTGTTGAGTCTTCGGGACGATCGAATCCGTCGACGCCGAGTGGGAGCTTTAGGGGAGAGCTGAAGGAGAAGGATCCACTGAGGCTGAAGAGGGAAGGAAAAGCCCGCTCAGGGAGTGTCAGTATCATGCAACGTGCAACGACAGCCCTCGAAGCTGCGGGTCTCGTGCGGAAGAAGTCGACCGAAGGGGTCAAGGAGGAGCGCGAACGGGAAAGAGAGCGAGAGAAGGAAAAGTCACGGGAGAACGATAAGAAGGTGTCGGGTGGAGATGATCCTCGCAGTTCGCATGGTAGCGGGGGTTCGTCGAAGTTGACTAAATCACCGCCGGTGAGGGCGAAGGAGGCAGTTATACCGCCTACGACGCCGGCTGCTGATCTGCCCGCTATGCCGGGGTCCCCCTGGGTTATGGCTGGTGGACGGACGTCACCACCACATGAACATGCACCGACTCCTGCTAACTCACCTGGGGATACGTTGACGTCGCTCCCGAACTTCAATGAGGATGGAGGCAGGGTTGTTGCCCCCCATAGGAACCGCGCAAGTTTGCTGTCTGCTTTCCGTCTTTGGTTCAATGAGGATAGGAAAGGCAAACGGAAGGAGACCGCGCAACCACTGCCTCAGGGCACTGGTCGTGGTGGGTTACAGTACTCTCGCTCCCTTGCTGGGCCTTCATCTGTAACCATGTCTCCTGGTAGCAAAGGCACCGTTAAGCGGCGTACTAGCGGAGGAGGACGCGGTCGTCGTGTCAAACGGCAATCTGCATCGTCTCGTCGCTCGAGCAGCGTCAATTCAAAGAGATCATCTGGAAATTCGGGCCAGGTCTTCATCCTCGAGCAACCCCACACTCTTGACCAGATTCCGTCTGTTCGCTCCTTTGGTGCGGACACGCCAAACTCTGAGCGGGGCGACTATTCCTCACGACCGTCGTCCGTGCGGAGCTTCTCCCTTGGTGGTGGTGGTAAGCATCGCAAGTCACCGTCTACAGGGTCGAATGGCTCTGCATATTACCGCGCTTCGTCTCCCTTGCCCAAGTACAA
Organism: Hydnomerulius pinastri MD-312; assembly: GCA_000827185.1. Classification (NCBI taxonomy): domain Eukaryota; kingdom Fungi; phylum Basidiomycota; class Agaricomycetes; order Boletales; genus Leucogyrophana; species Leucogyrophana pinastri. The sequence goes on along the minus strand of KN839856.1, from coordinate 193,072 downwards.
CCATCGTCGGGCAGGCTCATCATCTTCCACGCGAGTGGTGCGACACATCCAGACTACTCCAGGCAGTTCCCGCCCAGCGCATAACCGGAACAACTCTGCGACCTCTTCGGTGCACTCGCTTGCTTCCTCGCGGCCAACGTCATTCTACGAGGCTTCCGAGGGTGAAGGGACGCGGACGGGTTCACCTTTCAGGAGTTATCCTTCCAGGCACTCGTTGGACGACAGCACTCCGCGGCGCGGCGCTGGCACGTTCATAGCGCAGAAGCGGCTTACGCCCTTTATGAGCCCCTCAGGGCACGGTCATGGTTCCGGCTCAATAGGGCGTACGTCGTGGAAGAAGAGCTGGGGTCACGAGCCCCCGGGTTGGCAAAGCCGGAGCACGCATCTCCCCGTAGAAGTCCTCGCCATCTCCCCTGCGCCAGACATCAGAGACGTGTTCAGTTCGAGTGGGGCACGACAGAGTTTGAGTATGGGTGATGAGAGCGATTGGGTCGATGAGGAAGATGATGTTCCTGAGTTTGCTGGGGGGTTGGGGCAGATGCATGGGAGCTCGACGAGCACTAGTACGAGCTCGTCGTATTTGCCTTTGGAGTCGCCCATTCCGCTTGTGTCGCCGCCACCGAGGAATCACAACGCACATGGACGCACGGGTAAGGCAAGGGCTGGGGCTAGTGGGAGGCAGAAAGGCGGTCATTCACCGGCAGGGAGGTCATCTCCTGCCCCTGCTCAGGGTGAGATGCCATATGATACACCGGAGGCGGCGCGGGGTGGCAGATGGCAGCTCCCGGCAGCGCGGGGGGCTGCGTTCAAACAGCCTATTCAAGAAGAGGATGAGGGTGAGGAGGAGTGAAGACGACAGGGAAGGTAGTGTGCCACCTGGTTTTGGTTAGTCTCTTCCGTGTTCTCCAACATCATATGCATAGACCTGCACGCTGTGCGTTCCCTTCCATTCTGATATGTGACGTTCTAGTCCTTCCATTTTATCACCTACACGTTCCTATTCATCGAATGAACTCTGTGTCTTGAGTCTTGATGTCAGGTTTCTTTTCCTCTCGTCATGGTATTGGTTTTTTTTTCTGCGATCTCTCGATTTTTTGGCTCTCCACACACGTATTATTACCTGATACCCCGACTTTTATACTACCTATATCCGCCATCCCTACGCCCCTTTCCCTTTCACTTTCTCTTCAACACTTCCCTCAGATCCGTTCCACCGCGGTTCTCTTCCTGGCGCTCCGTTACATTGTTACTCTCTCACCACTGGCTCCCTACCATCATCGCTCGACGCGCTTTCTGTTCTTACTTGCATCGCATCTGACATACGAACAGTCTTCTGAACAGCTGGCGGGGTTTGACGATGATACCACTCGCTGTTTAGGCACATATGCGTTCACGTATTCCTTCTGCAAATGTCATGACATATCGAAACATCCAGCCTTCCCCATGAGCCGCGGACATTTCTCTATCGTCGCCTAGAAAAGGGTGCCTCAAGATCTACAGGTCGAAGGGCAAAAGGAAGATCGCACTACCATAATGATGTGGTGCATTTGACTTTTGCAGGGAAACCTTTACCTTGGGGAAGCCTCAGAAGCTCACTTTCTCTTGCGTATGCTTGCTGACCTTTCAAGTACGGAGATCTAGCGTTCAAATGCGTCCGAAGAACACGCGCAAGTTAGGACACAGTTGGAGCTCTTGGTGGATATGGTGTCCGGGCTTCATTGTGCTGATCATACGACGTTTCTAACATGTGGGTTAGGGGCTAATTGCCACTGATGCCGAACCGCTGCGAAGTGTTGCTGTCGATGCAATATTAATTAATTGCAATGAGCATTCAACAGAGAACTCGTGGCTCCAGGAGCCTGCGTTCTCCATTCTTCCTAAGTGAAAAATATGTCATATCCATAGGCTCCACTTGGGCAAGGTTTAAGATACGGTACTACGAACATACTCTTGCGGTTATACACTGATACAGATGTCATTATCTATCCGAGCTTGTCGACTCGTCGCCCTTTACTAGACGGCTGCGATCCGCGTGAGGTGATCCGGTGAAACTTGCTTGTGATCTCTGTCCCAAGCGTATTTCCTGTTCCCTCCTCGCGTTTCCAAAGAGTGAGAGTACCATCCTGACAGACGAGGGTCGTAGGGGACCCCGCCCCCTCTTCGCGCACAGCCTTTAAAATGTCCTCCAACAACACCTTCAACTTGAAGATGGTCTCCTCTGCCTCTTTCGCATGAGCCTTCATGTCATCACCGTCAAGCTCTATTTTCTCCACGGGCCGAAAAGTGCCTCGGTCATGCCTCGCAATGAAGAGGTATGCGGTCTGCGAGAGATAGAGTTGGGGATAGATCTCGTCCCAGTCGAGCTCTCTGTACGCTGACCTGGTCTTGATCTCGATCAGATCCGACTGAGGGATTACTGTACGGGGCGAGGTAAGCTTCACATTGAGCCCGTGTAAAGGTGGCGGAGGAGGCTTCTGAGCGGATCCATTCCCGCCGCCGCGAATGCTCAGTGAGGAGAAAGACGCGAGGAAGAGATCGTCGTCGTCGATGTCAGACTCCGTGCAGGCATCCACTGTACAGCGAAGTAGAAGCTTTATACCCCCGAATTTCTACCACCGAGAGATTTCAGAGTTGTGGTGATCTGCATGTGGAAACGACTTACATATGATATAATCCGATGGTGCCCTGACATCTTCTCGCAACCAAGCGGAGCTTTAGTCGTAGCTTTCTGATACTCAGCACCGTAGCCGCTCCTGGTCCCTACATCATGGGTGTTCCTCTCCTCGCAACGCGTGAGAATACAGGTATTCTGGATCAAGTCAATGTCGATCCGGAAGTCCATTCGATCGTGAGCATCGCGAGCGCCACGGATGCAGCGCAGGAACTTGCGCAAGGTGTTCCGATCGGTGATCAGATCAAAGTCACCATATCGGAACTCTTCGTGCAAGGCATCAACAGCAGCAAAGAGGGGCAACAGTGGAGACTGGTTGCCCATCTTTGATGCGTTGTGATGGATCTGCTGGACGCCCTTGTCCAAGGGGACCCGCGTGACATGAGTGTCCGACCAGACCCACGGAGAGCCTTGATCATAGCTAAGAAGGCGGTTTATCGGATAGCGAACTAATTGACTTACCTGGAACAGCGATGGTTGGTGTTGGTGCTTCGATCCATGAGTAAGATGCGATCGCTTTCACGTCGCACAGTTTAACAGGACTTGGCTCTGAAGTGACTAAGGGCAACGTTTTGATGGGACTCTGAAGATCCTTCAGGAGGAACGCTGTGTCGACGGGTGGGTCAAGTTGAAAGTTAGGGAGCTTTGGCTGGCGGCGTTTATCCCACTGTCGAGGTCTGCCCCCTCTGTATGTTGCCATAGTGCTGTAAAGCCTTTGCTTGGAGAAAAGGTGGTAGACCCTTCATAAACTCCCAAGGACTGTGCTCAGTGGCAGAACCTTATGATCCATTCAGTGCGGCGCAGATCACTATGGACGTATAGGAGCATGGCTGGAAAGATCGATAAGAAAGACTCACACAAAGGTCTTCCGGAGTGACGCCCAATCAAAGAATCATAGAAGTATACCCAGTTGGGAGAGGGCACACAGCATATCTAGTGCGAGGCGCTAGCAGGTGCGAGGTGTCGCATGGCAAGGCTCTACGGCTCTATAGCCTGAAGCCGGAGTCATTGCGGCATGCATCGAGCCTGTAGACAAAAATAGTGAATAGTATCGATGTGCTCACTACTTACAGGACCGTTTTTGAGTTGGTTGAATTTTTGAAAGAACGACTTGAGCTCGTGATGGCTGTCACACGAGTGGCATCCCATTCTCCGAGTCACTGCCTCAAGGCCTCACGGGTCATAAGCAAGCAAACAATTCAAGCAAGCGGCGCTATGGATTTGGCTGTGAGTCGTTCGGCGTGTGGTCTCGATTTGGTCTCAGTACATAAAACATACATACGCCATAAAACTACGTCGCAGCATTCATAATGTACAAAATTCATAAAGATAATAGGTCTGCGGCGATCCATCCTCGCCAGCGAGCTGCAGTCATCACACCAAGAACGAAAGAGAGTGGTCGTCATTTATTCCTCCTCCGTGAGGGGCATGCCTCGGAATCCCGCTCCTGGGCCTCTCCGCCCTATATTTGGACCGTCAATGCTTGACCGCGGTTTAAAGCTTTCCCTCTTCATCCGAATGGTCTTGTTCGAGCCCGATTCGCGCGCAACGCTGGACCCCATCGAGTTCCCACCGTAGGACTTCGCGCTCATACTCGAGGTCAGGTTCGTGCTGTGCGTGTTCGAAGCACCGCGTGATGTCGTACGCTGCATTGTCGACGGGGCACGGCCCCATCCAAGTGCCGAATATCCTTGCGATTGTTTCGTCGCCGCCGTTTGTGGCATTGGGGGCACTGCTTGTGTAACAGGTCTCGGGAGTCCAGATGAGCTACCGCTAGGTGTGCGACCCTTGGCGGGAGACGAGCTTCGTGTTTGCTTTGAACTGCCGTCTGCGAGCCTTTGTCGCTTGTTCGTCCCCTGAGCCTGGGCCATTGAAGAGCCAGGCCTCACAGCGGGCGTGACAGCGCCCGCAGGGAGGTTCTGTGACTTCCCGGGGACGTAACCGCCTTTGCTGGCACCGCCGTTCACTGGCTCAAGGCTCCGACTCCGAGTTGTGGGGCCGGTGGGCTTATTGCTGTTCAGCGGTTGCGCGGGATACTGCGACACGGGTGCTTTCTTCTTGTTCTCCTGCTCGTTGGCGGACACGGTCTCCATCAGGATTTGGAGCATGCTTTCACCGTGCACGAGGAATGGGCGTCCGTTTGCTTGCTCCCATGCAGGGAGGGATGATAGGAGCTGTTGCTCCAGCTGGAGGCGAAGTCGATTTAGTCAGGCTGTCGAAGAGTAACAAAGAATGGGGGAACGAACCTTAGGCTTTTCCTTTCCCACTCGCTTCCTCATCTTCTCTTCCCTCAATAGCCGACCTGGATCTCTGCCCCCTCCGCGGCCAAGAAGTCGCGTTTGATCATTAGCCGCTTGGTCCAACTCCTTTTCTTCTTCACAAATCTCGAAGTATTTCCGAATTGATGCCAGCAGCGGTGTCTTCAGTCTGACTTCTGCCTTGAGCCGCGCTATCTCATGTTCGTGTTGACTAAGGAGGTCTTCCGTGTGTTCGTCTGTGCGGACACGAGTCAGATTCTTGTTTTCTGCCTTCTTCGTCGAAGGACTTACCATCTGCAAATGCGGCAAAGTCTGCTCGTTCATCCTCCCCTGTCATCAAATCGTCCCACAGCGACTGGATCTCCGAACGTGCGTTCCCGATGAACTCGCCCATCCGCTCCCTCTTCAGGTCCATCATCCGTTCTAGCTCCTCCTCATATGCTTGTATCACTTGTGGTGTAGTCCCCCGATTTGCCTGGTTGAAACAGTCCGTCATTTAGTCTCGCAGAAACGTTGTTAGCGCGAGTCCTGTATTCGACGCACCTCGACGAACCCATCCATGGCGTCATCCTCGACGCCCATCCTCCGCCAGAGTGCTTCCAGCTGATCATACATCGCCTGAATGTGCGTCTCTCGTCTCTTCTTCAGATCCATCATTTCTGCACACCGTTGCTCGGCCCACAACATCATCTCCCGAGTGGGTTCGATGCTGAGGGAGCTCAGTAATGCCGCAGGTACAGGGTCGGGGGTCGGCGAGGAATCTAGGAGGTGCACGAAGCGAGAGAAGGACTGGTGATATTCGCGCGTCGGGTCTACGGTGAGTTCGGAGAGCGCCAAGGGGGAAGGAGATATCGAGCGGAAACGGAACATTGAGTCGGGCTTGCCTTGAGACGAAGGTGTTGGTGTGCTTGTTGATGCCAGGAAAGGATCGGAACTAGGTGGTCGCAGACTACAGGAGGAGGAAGAGCGAGGAAGAGGATATGAAGGAACAGCAAGCGATGAGGAGGAGGCGACAGGTCCGGTGGACGTGTCATCGCAGTCTGGCGGATCGATGCCAAGTTCCGTGTGCAACCAATCGATTTGTATGAAGACATCGCCTAACTGAGCTAGGCGTTTGGTCTGCAGGGCACCGTCAGCAAATGCCATCGTCGGTAAAATAAATTTCAAAAGAAAACGAAGGCCAAGGCGAGCGCCCGCGGTGTTTGTGGCATTATTCACATCATAGCGATCGCGTGAATTCCTGGTTGGTGGTCCCCCTAAGAAGTCTAAAACACTGAATTCAAGCGAACGCTTTGATGTAGCCAACACGACAAACATTTCGGAGACTCTCCCTTAAAGTGGCGGCAAATCGACTGCAGGAGAACAGCGGAGGAAAGATAATGAGGTGCGTCGGTGTCGTCTCGCTTTCTAAACGCAAATAATCTTACACCTAGGGTATAAGTGCGGCCACGACCCCGCGCGGACGAGGTTGATAATTCGATCCGAGGCGTGGTCCCCCTACAGGCAACCAAAAGCCATGATGCCCCACCGGGGCATGGGTGGGATTGTTTTTGTCCGGGAAGTCTATATCTATGTTGCGGACTCAAATAAAATGAACTCACCACTTCGCCTTTGCCTCGTACGAGTTCCTTCTCGAGTTTCGAGAAGCGTTCTGGCATGACATCACGGAGCGCGTTTGGATCGCTGGGGGTTTCTTCGACTGCCACAGTTGGCCGAAGGATATCAGCTGGGAAGTAATTTGATCCCAAGGTACGCGACAACGCGTTGAGTCGATTTGTTAATGTCGTTAGCTGCTCGAGTTTCGTGTGATAAACCTAGTCCGTTATCAGTAGCTGCACCCTATTCACAGCACGACCCGCGGGGACGCACTTGCCGCAATCTCTCTTGATATTCCATAGCACGTTCATAACGTCGCGGCAGCACCTTCTCTGCCTTTATATCACTAAGCGATCCGGCAACCTTTGCGTTCGTTCCTAGCGCTCTCGAGTATCGCGAACATCCAATCTCCACGTCATCGCATTTTTCCTCCCATTCCTCCACTTGTTTCCTCCGTACATCGATCTGGGATTCAACAGCACGAGTCAGAGTGTGCTGTAATTCTTGTAATTCGTCCTCGAGGGCCGTCGCGGGTAAGCCGAGCTGGGCATGTAATGTTGGTAGTAGATGTGTCTGTGCGTTTAGATGCGTATGTAATGTTGAAAGAAGCGTGCTCAACGTGAGCGACGACGAGGAGGCCATGATTTTACAAGGCAAAACCGCATCTCGATTTCGTGGTTTCCAACCAAACCGCGTCTGGTCCACCTCACGTGACCGTTGCTATTACACGTGACCCAGGACCTGCCCAATATCCGTGGTGGCCAGTGGCCACCTCCTATTTGCCTCCTATTTGCCTCCTATGGTGGTCCTATGGTTTAGTATGTGGCAATTGCCCAGAATCAAGGCGAACATTCCAACATCCAGCGCTTATGTTCAACGCCAAGAGTATGGCGTTATGCCGGTTCTCAGCCTGGCTTACTTCCCACCGCGAGTGTCAACTGATACCCAACGATGCCCGCAAAAAAGAATGGCAAGAACAAGTCCGTTCGCTCGACAGATCAATATCATCATTTCATCCCAAGGTTTATCTTACGTCGGTTTCAAGTTGGACCTGTCAGGTAAATGAATGTAGTGAAGACGTGCTGTAGACATTCTAACAGACCCTCAGGTCAAAGGCAGAACGCCAGCGCGAGTTCAAAAGGACTGGGATCAACCCAGAGCATGTCCTCTATTATGATATCGCTGCGGGCACCCTTGACACACGCCCTATCGGGAAAGTCTACGGTGTGCTTAATCTCTACGGAGACAAACACAACCAAGAGAACGTGAACGAACTGGAAGAGAAATTGGCTATCCTTGAACGGGAAGCAGCGGTCATCATCAAGGACATGCACGAAGCACTCCCTGCGGGCAAGTTTTGTCTCAAGCGGAGACCCCTCGAGGCCTTGCGGAAATTCCTTTTTATCATGCACTACCGTCAGGCTGTCGTTGCGCCAGTCTACTTCCAAGAGGATCACCCTCAGAATGCTGGAGGTCGCCAGTGGATCGAACATTTCAAGAAAAGCAGAGGCTTGGAATCTGCCATCGATGTATGGGTGTACATGCTTCGCTACTATCTTGATCATTCGCACTCTCAGCTCATGCTCCTCGCCGCCGGAGTCGTGGACAAATATGACATTGATAACATCTTCAATCTCGCGACCGGATCGCAGATACCTCATGACATCGAAGACTTCCCCGCTGTCACCTACCAGTCCCTCGCGGGCGGCTTTTTCATGTGTATATGGGAAGCTGCTGAAGGCGAAGAATTTGTTCTTCCTTATAACGGGTTCGGGCTGTGGGAAGGCGGCATACCAATCGATGGGAAAGTCGACGGCAGGAGCAGCCTCCATCGCATATTCGTGATGAGCCCACGCATCGTCGTCGTCCTTCGCAGTACCATACTGCGGCCAGAAAATATCGGATTGGTTCGCGCCCCTATGTTTAGCAGCTTGCTTGACATAGCTCAAGATCCTCCTATTGCCACCTACGCAGGTGGAAATTCTGGGATAGAGGGCAAGACGGTCTCAGAAGTGGAAAGCTACCGAACATCGAAGCAGGCGGAGGAGGATCTCTTCACGTTCACGATCACAAAGCTTTCTCCATCTCAAACAACGGCAGTGAACAATGTCTTTCTGAAGAACGTCGCAGCCAAAACTTCCCTCACATTTTTGTCCAAAGACTGCATGCTGCGAACCGCTCGCGCTTTTTGCAGTAACATCGCTTACTACCCCGAGATCCCGAAGTTCACAAGTCTCATACAACTTTTATCCTCTGAAGCACCGGTGCCCAATAAGGCTGCTGCGGGCGAGGGGGACCCCCTCGAACTCGTTGACGTCGAGCTTTTCAAGCTCCTCATGGATATCTCCGCAGACACCAAGACTTTTGTCTCTGCATATGATCGTGCAAAGGCGGTCTTGGCAGTCGTGGAGCGAAAGCGATACTCCGCTTCCGAATTCGCCTCTCAATACCACAGGCAAGTTACAGCCGCGTACGATACATTCCGACGCGACTGCAGCGGTGATAACCATAACTTGGGAGAGCTCCCGGGCGCAATAGCGCCCCTGCTGGAGACTATTCCTAGCAACATTTCTGCCTTGGTGTTTGGACTCCTCGTTCCCATCATGCGGGCTGCAGGCTTCAAGCAGATGCCAGCAGGAAAAAGTGACCTCGAAACCCTGCAGGCAGAAGTCGCTGTGGTTGGATTCTTGGAACGCGTATCTCGCAATTTGGAGGCGTGGTACAAATTGATGACCAGCAGTAAAGATGCCGCATCTGTGCTATCCAAGCTATTCAAAAGGAACACGCCTTCGGATAGCTTCGTGGGTTCTTTCCTGGCTTTCACTCGTTCCGAGAGCGGCTCTGGGGCTTTTGAATCTGAGTACAACAAGACCTACACACTTCATCGTGCGATTTGCGTCTCCGGACCCACGACGAACCCCTTGAGTTCGTACTGTGCGTCTTGGATTGCTACCACGACCCTTGGATTCAGCGTTTTTCGGCCCACCGACGGCGATGCACGGCCCAACGCACGTCTCGCTCAGAAACTACCACAAGCGCAGTGGACACCAGTCATGGAAATGATGAAGGACATTTTTGCACAGAAGGGATACAAATTCTCTCCTGGCGCAATTGGTGATCCACAAGCGGAACGACAAAGGATTGCTGACGAAGTGGTTGTCTTTGGAACCATTGACTGGCTTGCGAGGAATAGGTTCAATATGCTGGACAACTTCTGTCGTTCGTGTAACATCTCACTGATCCAACTTGTAGTTAGCGGCGACAACGATACCAAATGAAAGACTTGGGTGGGCGTTTTGGAGAAAAGCTCTTCCTGTCCGCGTGGGTTTACTTACATGCACTTTACCTTCTTGTTCCCGTGCCAGTGTAGTGATAAATGCTTCGTACGGACACCGTTGCACAAGCACAAGTCGTCCTTGACTTTGACGCCAGGATGAGAGGTAGCACTGTATAAAGACGCCATCATAATTGATTTTGGAAGACCTTGTGACTGATGCTGCACTGGGAAAACAAAGATCTATGGAGCGCCTACTAGGTTTGCCTTGTTGCAGCTTCGTGAAGGTTGCGCGGGGACGCCGTACGAGCTAGGGTGTGATGACTCGATGTCGAAGACCCAAAGTCAACAGAGGCAAATGAGAATCAGACTCGAAGGCAAAGGTGCAGCGCTACCAAGGTGAGTGGTGCCAAGTGTGGATTGACGCCGAGGCATCGCTGGCAACGCGTCGGACTCTACAACAACCGAACAACACGACCGTGACAGCGATTCACCGAGCCACTCGTCTTTGAGTCTGTAGCCTTGCAACGGCCCCGGGCTTTGGTGAGCTTCTCTAGCTCTTCTTTGTGCCTGGGGTCTTCTTTCCTACCATCACAGAGCACCCAGTCACGTCCAAGCTCTCGGAAACAATTAGCTTGGTTAACTTTGATGTTCGCAAGTCGTGACCACCTATGAGCTCTGGCCATCCAAATACCCCATCGTGCAGATGGGACGGCGCTCTCCACCAACTTCACCGACCCTGCAGAGGATATGCACCAACAAAGCACTGGCTTTTCCCCCAAACTGAGCCTAACAAACTGAACTCGACTCGCATTTGGCTTTTAAATTTTTGCCCATGCAACCCCGATCCTCGACGTGTCACGACTGAGACCAGACACATGAAGTGAGCTGCCAACCACTTCAATAATATTCAAAACTGCGCCCTTGCCTCTTTATTCTCAGCCCATTCTACTACTCCTTGTCCCGAAATCACAATCCTAGCATATACTTCCGAATCAGCGTGAGACGCGCCTCGACCTGTCAATGCCAGAAAACTTTACTGGTCACCAGCAGCCTCATTCTGGCGGTCTTAACCTGAAGTGAGCCCTTCTGGGCCGATCCACCCTCAATGATTACAGTTCTATTTCGTGGGCAGCCTGAAATTTTCATTCAGCAGCATCTCCGACTTCCGCAAGCCACCGTAGGTATTTCAACCGATTGGTTTGTTCCTGGTTCTTCGACTGGAGACATGCGTACAGCGTTGGACTGGCATTTGCGCCAACGCAGTACAAAAAGAAAGTGCACAGAAAGTGAGTAAAGCTAAAATAAGTCTGATGATCAACTTGATGGATTCCTGATGGAGCTGCGTAGGCGGTGGTTTCAGAACCGCATCATGATGCAACCGCCTATGATGGAGCGTTCACGGAGCCCTCAGTATAGCTTCAAAAACCACGGTGCCTTCCAGGATCTTCAGACCATTCCATTCCTCTCGCTGCCGCTATTCACACATGTCGATGATTCCTGAGGTCGCTGAGTACATCAGCGTCGCCCGCGTTGTGCAGATTACGCGCATCGGTCAATGTAAGCAAGCTAAATCGATACATCTTATATCATGTGCCAATCTTGCTACAGTAGCCCCATACGTCGTCATGTTTTATGATCACAGTACTTCTCCGTTATTGCGTGAGGCCTGAGGCTTTGCTGACTGTTGCGTACAGTTTTAACATTTGATCAAGAGGTAACGCTCCTCGACTATGGTATAAGATTTAGCTGACGATGTTTCCGCACAGGTCGAACATATCTGGGTACTTGTTACTTTCCCGAATGTCGATCCTGATGTGCCAACAATGTGAACTTTGCAGAAGAGCTCATGGTCGCTGCACACTGTGGTATTCGTCATCGTAGGGCCGAAGTATACTGCGACTGTCGCATAATTTCTGACGGCCTACTCGAAACGTAGTTGCGATACGGTGGGAGTGCGGCCACTTTGTGCGTTGATTTCAGCTTCCACAACTTATCGACAACTCATTCTTCACTCATAGGCTGAACGTGTTTGGTGCGCCTCTGACCCTATCGTTCGCTCTCGTCACGTTTGGTTCATCTCGTTTTCTGTGCCTAGGATTCTTGGCTCAGGCGCATGCATCCAACGACGTGAGACTCGAACTACTCCCGGGTACCACTTCCACTGACGCCTTGCTGGCAGTTGTAGGTCTTCCAAAGTCTTGTCACTGATCTCGCAACCGTTTTGATGTATAATGCTGTTCCAGTTGTACGCTCGCTTTACTCTCTTCTGTCAGTCTTACTCACGAGCCCCCAGGTCGAGTCTTCCTTGTGCTACAAGGGTGGACCAGCCCCCTCATCCTGTGGCATATACAGTGTAAACGTTTTGCCTCAAAGGATTACTGCATCTCTCACAGGATTTTAAATACAGTGATCCTGCAGATGCGACTCTACGTACTCTACAATAACTCGAAGAAAATCCTATTCCTGACCGGAGGAGCCTACATCGCCGAAATCGTAGTGATGTCGACGATTCTCGGAATCGCAGATGTCAATGTCCGAGTCGACTGTGAGTGAAAGCTTGATTGCATTGGTGCGAGGTATCCTCACATCTCGCTCGTGCTTCCTTCTTCCTTTCCTTTCACAAGCCATTAACGAGCCTGCACCTGGAATATTTATCTGTGCCGACCTCAATGTGCCCAAATTTTTCGATAGCATCTGGCTTCCCCCACTCATTTTCGAGTCTATCCTATGTCTCCTCGCTATTAGAATCGGTATCCAGCGCTCGAAGGATCATCTCAGGCCTGGGTTGATCTCTGGCACACGTCTTGTGAATGCGGTCCTCATGGGAAACGTGATGTACTTCGTCGGGTGAGTCTAGGTTCTGTGCAGAGCGGAATCATTTTGCTGACGGAATCGCGGCGGAGTAGGGTTCTATTGTCATGCGTCGTTAACGCTGCTGTGTGGCAGAACCTCGGGGTACGTGCTCCTATCTTTTCTCGCTCAGCAAAGACTTGATGTCCAGACCTTGATTCAGTCACAGTGGTTGGAGGTGGCCGAGGGCTTCCCACAGGCCATCGAAGTAATCGCTGGTTGCCGTTTGATCCTGCATATCAGGAGTGTAGCTGCTGAAGGCCTATATAATACCACGATTACTTCTACTCGAGTAGGAGCCCAACTGCAACATTTCCTCCCAAAATCGGACTTGGACGAAGCATGATGGGATATACACCGAGAAGGGGTCAAGCATTGAATTTTGCAGCTTTGGCGTGGTTAATTTATTCTTTTCAAACGCGTTACGCCATATTGCAAGCA